>PVIY010005903.1:0-91683 GCA_004026745.1 Myrmecophaga tridactyla
ATGGGTTACAATACCACAATTTTAGTTGCTTTTTTTTTTTCTTTGTCTTTTCTTGATATGTTCTTTGAAACACAAAAATAATTTTGGTGATGACAAATTTATCTGTTTTTTTTCTTTGGTTGATTGTGCTTTTGGTGCCACTTCTAAGAAATCACTGCTAAATCCAAGAATTTATACCTATGTTTCTAAGAATTTTATAGTTTTAGCTCTTACATTTAGGTCTTTTATTCATTTTGAGTTAATTTTTGTATATTATGTGAGGTAGGATCCAACTTCATTGTTTTGCATGTGCCTATCCAGTTGTCTCAGAACCACTTATTAAAAAAGATTATTCTTCCTCCACTGATTGTCTTAGCACCCTTGTTGAAAAGCAACTGACCATATATGTGAGGATTTTTTTTCTGCGCTCTTAATTCTATTTTACTGATAAGCATGTCTGCCCTCATGCCAGTACCACACTGTTGTTTACTATTGCTGTGTAGTAAGTTTTAAAATTGAGAAGTGTGAGTCCTCCAACTTTGTTCTTTTTCAAAATTGCTTTGGCTATTTGAATCCCTTGGATTTCCAGATGAATTTAGATCACATTTCAATTTATACAGAGAAATCATCTGAGATTCTGATAGAGATTGCATTGAATCAGTAGATAGATTTGAGGAGTAGTGCCATCCAAACCATATTAAATCTTCTGATTGATAAACATGGGATATCTCTATGTATTTAGGTCTTATTTTTTGTTTTCAACAGTGTTTTGGAGTTCTCAGAATCTAAGTTTATCAATTTGTTTGTTAAATTTATTCCTAAGCATTTTATTCTTTTTGATGCTTTTGTAAATGGAAATGCTTTCTTCATTTCATTTTAGGATTGCTCACTGCAAGGGTATAGAAATACAACTTAGTTTTGTATATTTATCTAATACCCTGCAACATGCTGAACCCATTTATTCTATTAGATTTTTTTGTAGATTCCTTAGGATTTTTCTATGTACAAGATCATATCACCTTCAAATCGATAGTTTTACTTCTTTTACAATCTGGAGGTCTTTTTTTTTATTATTATTATTGTATTGCCTAATTTCCCTGGCTAACCTCTTCAGTACCATGTAAAATAGTGGTGGGCATATTTTTCCTGATTTTAGGGGAAAAGCATCCATCTTTAACATTCAGTATGATTTGTGAATTTTTCTTAAGTGCCCTTTATTAAGTTCGGGGGCTCCTTTCTCTTCCTAATTGAGTGTTTTCATCATGAAAAATTATTGGCTATGTCAAATGCTTTGTCTGTGTATATAGAGATGATTATGCAGTTTTCTCCTTTATTCTATTGAAATGATGTATTATATTAATTGATTTTTGAATGTTAAACCTTGCATTCTTGAGGTCAACCCCATTTGATCATGGTGTATAATCCTTTTTATATGGATTTTTATATAGTGCTAGATTCAGTTTGCTATATATTTTCTTCAATATTTTTGCATCTCTATTCATAAAAGATTTTACATCTCTATTTTGTACTTGTGTTTCTTTCTGATGTCTGTTTCTTGGTACCAGGGTAATACTGGCCTCATAAAATAAGTCAGGGTGGTTTTCCTCCTATTTATTGGAAGAGTTGAAGAATTGTTCATTTTTCTTCAAATGCTTGGTAAAATTCAGTGGTGAGAGCACCGAATCCTAGCTACTAGACCACCAATCAAGAGGTTATCCTGGAGATTATTCTTATGCATTAAATAGATATCACCTTGTTAGTCAAGATGTAATGGAGAGGCAGGAGGGAACTGCCTGAAAATGCAGAGCTGTGTTCCAGTAGCCATGTTTCTTGGAGATGACTGTATAATGATATAGCTTTCACAGTGGGACTGTGTGATTGTGAAAACCTTGTGTCTGATTTTCCTTTTATCTACCCTATCAACAGACGAGTAAAACATATGATATAAAAATAAAAAATAGGGGGAACAAATGTTAAAATAAATTTAGATTGAAATGCTAGTGATCAATGAAAGGGAGGGATAAGGGGTATGATATGTATGAATTTTTTTCTGTTGTATTTTTATTCCTTTTTCTGAGTTGATGCAAATGTTTTAAGAAATGATCATGATGATGAATATGCAACTATGTGATGATATTGTGAATTATTGATTATATATGTAGAACAGAATGATCAAAAGTTAAGAATGTTTGCATTTGTTTGTTGTTATATTTGAAAAAAAAATTTTAAATTAATTAAAAAAAATCAATTGACCATAAAAAAAAAATTCAGTGGTGAAGCCACCTGGGCCTGGGTTTTATCTTGTGGATGTCTTTTTGATTACTAATTGTATCTCTTGTGATAAGTCTATTCAGATTTTTTATTTCTTCTTGAGCCAGTTTCCATAGTTTCTGTCTTCATCAGAATTTGTCCATTTCCTCTAAATTATCTAATTTATTGACATTCAAGTATTCATAACATTCTTTCATAATCTTTTTTCTATCTGTAAGGTTGGTTTAGTGTTTTAGTTTCTAAGGCTGCTCAAAGCAAATACCATGCAATGGGTCAGCTAAAACAATGGGAATTTATTATCTCACAGTTTTGAAGCTAAAAGAAATTCCAAATCAAGGTATAATCTAGGAGATGCTTTCTTTCCATAGACTAGAGTTCTGGGGCTGGCTGCTGGTGATCTTTGGTCCTTGGCTCCTCTGTTACATGGCAATACACATGGTGGCCTCTCCTGGCCTCTCCATTCTCTTCTGGGTTCCACTGAATTTTAGCTTCTAGCTGCTTCCTGTGGCTTTATCTCCTTCATTCTGCTTATAAAGGACTCCAATAATAGGATTAAGACCCATCCTAATTAAGGTGGGCCTTACTTAACTGAAGTGGCCTCATCAATAGGTCCTATTTACAATGAGTCTACACCCACAAGAATGGATTAAATTTAAAAGCATGTATTTCTAGGGTATATACAGCTCTAAGCCATAACATATAGTAATTCTCCTTTTTCACATTTGATATTAGTAATTTTAGTCTTTTCTCTTTTTGGCTTGCTCAGTTGCTAGAAGTTTGTTGATATTGTTGCTCTTTTCAAAGAACCAACTTTTGGTTTTGTTGATTTTCTTTATTGTTTTTCTATTCTTTATTTCATTAACTTCTGCTGTGATCTTTATTGTCCTTTTTTCTGTTTGCTTTAGGGTCAGTTTGCTTTTCTTTTCCCAGTGCCGTACAGTGAAAAGTTATGTTAATAATTTGGGGGGTTTCTTATTTTTTTAATGTAGGTATTTGTAGCTATAAATTTCCTTCTACACACTGCACTAACTGCATCCCATAACTTTTGGTATGTTGTGTTTTCATTTTTGGTCATCTCAGTGTACTTTCCAGTTTCTCTTGTGATGTTTTCTCTGTCCCATTGCTTTATTTAGTAATATATTATTTAATTTCCATGTATTTGTGTGTTTCTTAAATTTCTTTCTCTTATGACTTTTTAATTTCATTCCATTGTGGTCAGAGAATATACTTTGCAATATTTCAATTCTTTTAAATTTAATGAGGTTTGTTTTTTGACCTAGCATGTAATGTATCCTGGATAATGCTCATGTGCACTTGAGAAAATGTATATTCTGCTGTTGTTGGGTGGAATATTCTATACATGTCTGTTAGGTTTCTTTGGTTTATAGTACTGTTCAATTCTATTCCTTATTGATCATTTGCTTGATTGTTCTACCCATTATTGTAAGTGGTGTATTGAATTCTCCAACTATTACTGCCTATTTCTTCCTTCATTTTCATCAGAGCTTAGAGCTCTGTGTTAGATGCATATATTTTTATAATTGTTATATATTCCTGATGGATTGGTCCTTTTATCATTATAAAATGTCCCCTGTTATCTCTAATAGCATTTTGTGTTTTAAAATCTATTTAATTTGTCATATAACCACTCCCACTTTCTTACGATTGCTGCTTTCATGATACCATCTTTTTATATGCTTTACTTTCAATCTACTTGTATCTTTAAATCTAAAGTGTGTCTTCTGCAAGCAGTATATAGCTGGATCTTGTTTATTTTTATTCCACTCTGACAGGCTCTGCCTTTTGATTGGATGTTCAATTCATTCGTTTTTTTTGGTGGGGGCACGGGCAGGCTCTGGGAAATGAACCCTGGTCTGTGGCACAGCAGGCGAGAATTCTGCCACTGAGCCACAGGTGCACCACTCCAATTCATTCATTTTAATCTTATTGATACAGTTGGATTTTCATCTGCCACTTACTTTTGTTTTCCTTTTATCTCATATATTTTTGTTTCTCTAGTCCTCCTTTACTGCTTTCTTTGCAGCAGTCTGCTGTGAGGCAGAGAGAGTGTATAGCTTAAATACACAGTGAAGCAAATAAAATGTGAATAAAATTTCAATATGTTCTCTGCTCCTAGTCTTTGACTCACTACTATTTAGAAAAAGAAATATCTTAAGAAAAGTGGAAATAGAACCAGAGTTATCTAAATGCAGATTCGCCCTGCTGTTTTTGGGTCACTTCTCTGTCATTCAGAGATGCTGACCCAGGTGTGTATAAACTAAATTAATATCTCCTTAAAAAAGACACAGGAAGATGCTTTTCCCCAAAGAGGCAAACATTCAAGTTAAACACTTTTTTAGTCAGAGTTATTTCACAGCGTGTGTTATGGAAATTAAACAAGACAAAGAGTCAAAGGGCAAGGACTCAATCCTGCCAGAGCCCAGACCAAGGTCACATTATATCTCTCAACCTCGGTTTCCTCATCTGTAAAACGGGGATGATAATGATGGTAATGATAATGGCTACCACAGAAGTTATCTTAAAGATTAAATAAATAAAGGCCATGAACAAATTCTACAGTAGGAAGTGTTACACAGTTGTTAACTATTATAATTATCCTATTCGACTGGACTGAATAATCCACACTGAAACAAACTTTCTGCTTGAAAGAAAAAAAAACAAAAAGCAAACTGTAAACCAATGTGACAACCCCTGTTCTGTCACAGACTAGTTGTGTAACCTTATTCGAGTTACTTAACCTCTCAGGACCTCAGTATTTCTTCATTTTGATCCACTTCACAGACTCCTTGTGAGGTTCCAGTGAAATAGAGACTAAGGCTACTCTTCAAACGCTACATACTACAAACCAGAGGCATTGCTATTAGTTGGGCTAATCATCAAGAGTTGACTTCACTGGAGTGGAATTAAGGGAAAGAATTCCTATGTTGGCTTTTCTTGAACTCCTTTTATTGTAAAAAAAAAAAAGTCATTTTCAACTTCCATATAATTTTTCCTAAGCCAGACTTTCATATACTAATTCAAGAAAACAGTTACTGGCAATTTATGAGACTAGAAAAGGATGATTATAGTATTGATTTCTTACTTAGGTTTTGGCAAAATGAAATTTGAAAAAAATCTCTGCCACCTTTCTTATGCAGACCCGCGTTCCGAACAATGTTAAAACATACAACATAACTGCCGGGTATCTTTCATAAGAAGGAAAAGTCACTTTGTAGCCAGGCTATTAAAGCTGGCTTCCTGGAAAAGGATTAGCCAAACATAAAAAATACACAACCGCATGATACTTGAAATCAGTTTTTCATTATATCTATGATCCAGCGATCTAAAAAAGCATAAGAAATTTTTCCAAACTTCCTATTATGTAAGCGCTAAGTAGAACATATCGAGAAACAGTAATTACTTTTAAAAGTGAGTCCTTAGCCATGTGATTTTGAAACTTGTGTCTGATGCTCCCTTATCCAGGGTATGGACAGATGAGTAAAAAAATATGGATAAAAAATAAATTAATAATAGAGGGGGATAAGGGGTAAATAAAATTGGGTAGATTGAAATACTAGTAGTCAATGAAAGGGAAGGGTAAGGGGTATGCAATGTTTGAGTTTTTCCTTTTTTCTTTATTTCTTTTTCTGGAGTGATGCAAATGTCTTAAAAATGATCATGATGATGAATACCCAACTATGTAATGATATTGTTAGCCACTGATTGTATACTTTGGATAGACTGTATGTGTGTAAATATATCTCAATAAAATATTTTAAAAAGAAAAAGAAGAAAAATGAGTCCTTAGAACTACACAAGAAGAGATAAGCAGCCATAAAGCCTAAGAGCAGTAGAATAAAATTATAAGTACCATATATTCCTGTAATTTAAATAAATACCACAATAACTATACTCATTTTTCTCTCATCTTTTGATTTCCTTTTATTTTCAGAAGGAGTTTCCTGGCACTAAAATAACGTTTCTGCCTCAGAATGCATTTTCTTGATGATCATTCTCAGTTTTCATCAAATAGTACCTGTTTTTCAAATTGTTTTTTGTATTTTTACTGATTTACACTCTTTAAATCTTATTTAATTGTACAGTAAGGCATTTATTTTTGTGTGGTATGTCACTTTCTCTTTATATTCCATGGTGACAGATAAGGCCGTTTTTTTTTAACTTAAAACTTACTACAGACCCATGATGGACGCTATCACCATACACAAAATTAAAATTGTCCCATGATTAACCAACACCAATGCTTCCTCTTAATGGGACTAAGGAAACACATGAACATATGTACACATACACACCAGACACACATTATTATAAGGCAAAAGCCTCTCTGTGAATATGACCCTAAGAATCAGGGATCAAATAAGTAGGAAAAGAAGATACATTATCCTGAAGTTACCAAGGCAATTAAGTCAACTCTTATTAACAAGAGGCTAGAAGAACGCAAGCAACGTATTAACATCAAGAGAGAACCTTTAACAAAACATTAACCAAAGATAGAACTGAAGGCAGGAATGGACTGGGACAAGAAAATTATGCTGCTTAAAATAATTAGAATTTCTAGAATAATTAGTTATTCTGATGGGACAGAAACATTTACAAACAAAAAGGAAAAACTATTCTTATTGCCTCATTAAAATTAGTTTACCATATTTTGAATTTTAAAAGAAATCCCTTCAAGATATTTTATTTTTTTCTGAAGCTTTAAACTCAAAACATTTTAGAGAACAGTTTAATGTTAATCTTAATATTTCATCTTTGTAAATAAAGCAGGCCCTTACAATAGCTTGATGTGTGATGACTGAATTTCAAATGAGTTGCTTTAACTCAGTTAAAGAAACAATCACTGATCTGTTAGTAAATGCAAGGGACAAAAGGCAAGCACTGTAACATGCACAAAAGCGATTGAGCGCCTTCCTTGCCATCCAGTTTATCCAAATGGAAACCATTTCATTATTTGTTTGACTTGTCAGCTCCCAAAAGACATATATAATATTTCATTACTTTTCTTTGATTTCAGCATTTTTTAACATCTATTTTTATTTATGTTGTTTTTGTCCTGGTTAGTTTGGAAGTTAAACCCCATCACTACCACTACTATGTCTAACAACATCACCCACATGTCTAGGATTTTTATTAATAAAAACACAAGATGTAGAACTCCAAATCTAATTCAGTCCTCAATCACCTAATTGCATTAAGCATGGCAGCCAGTGGAAACCAAACACCACTCCTAAGAGCAAAGGTGACCACTACTGATCCCATTCCTTTTGTTTTTTATTTATAGCATGAACTGGGCATTATAACTGAGTTACAGTCCTGTATATTTTTCCACAGAGTATACTCCTTGTAATGCTGATCTTGAGAAATGCTTTCTCCAATAAATCAGTCCCTGAACAATGCTGTAACTGTATTTTCTTCTTAAATATTTTACAGGGCACATTAGCAGGACCCTACGATAAAAGAAATCTATTTACTTTTTTAACTCTGCAATTCCTAAATTGATTTGACCAGGGAACTCCCCCGACTCCCCCATCCCCACCCTCAATTAAATAACAGATATGGACATTTTTAGAATTAGTATTTTCAGAAAGACCTCTTGAGAATGTTCTTGACTAACAAGGGAAAGAATGATTTCAGATGAATAGTTTATCTTCCCCAAATTTGAAAACCCTAATTGTTTTGCCCTAGGAAGAGGCTGTGGCACTGTTAACTAAAACAGAGCTGAGAAGGGAAGAAATTCTTAAAATTACAATGACCCTTGATGTTCTACTGCCTCCCAAATTGAAAATGGCCCACTTTTATAGAGGATCTTGCTGGTGAACCCTCTGACAATACATCTGATAATACATCTTTGCCTCTTTTGTGTCCATGGTTGGACAGTTTGTCTAAGCATTACTTTGCTGCTTCTTGGAAGTGGTTACAAGAGCACATTGTACATTGTCCATAGTTGAAGAGAAAGTCCTAAATTAGGCACGGTTCACTTATTCTTTTGTCCATACATTCCTTTATTAAAAACAAACCCTGGTGCATTCTACTTCAATAAGAAAATCATCGACACAGAGGTTTAAAATGAGTAACCCCTTGTTCTAGTTTGCTAGCTGCCAGAATACAATATACCAGAAACAGAATGGCTTTTTAAAGGGGAATTTAATAAGTTGCTAGTTTACAGTTCTAAGGCCAAGAAAGTCTCCCAATTAAAACAAGTCTATAGAAATGTCCAATCTAAGGCATCCAGGGAAAGATACCTTGGTTCAAGAAGACTGATGAAGTTCAGAGTTTCTCTCTCAAGTGGAAGGGCACATGGTAAACACAGAGTTTCTCTCTCGTCTGGAAAGGCACATGGTGAACATGGTCAGTGTTCCTCTCTCATCTGGAAGGGCATATAGCAAACATGGCTTCATCTGCTAGCTTCTTCTCCTGGCTTCCAGTTTCATGAAGCTCCCCAGGAGGCATTTTCCTTCTTCATCTCCAAGGTCACTGGCTGGTGGACTCTGCTTCGTGGTGCTGCTGCAGCATTCTCCTCTCTCTCTGAATCTCATTCTCCAAAATATTTCCTCTTTTGTAGGACTACAGTAGACCAATCAAGACCCACCCAAATGTGTGGAGACACATCTCCCCTAATCCAGCTTAATAACCATTCTTGATTGGGTTACATTTCCAGGGAGATGATCTAATTATATACAGTATTGAATAGGGATTATTCTGCCTCTACAAAATGGGATTTTGATTAAAACATGGCTTTTCTAGGGGACATACATCCTTTCAAATAAGCACATCTCTCAATAATGCATTATTAGGTAAAAGCTTCCAGGATTTAATAAAATTGAGCCTGCTTGGGCCTATAATTATATTCAAGTTCTTGCTTTAGAAACTACTCATTGACTAGGTGCTCACTTTCTGGTCTGGTTGGACTATTGTCACCTGGTCATACAGGGCTCTCTAATTACACAAGGTGGTGGAAGTTCCTTGGGTGAAGGATCGCCATTACTGAGAAAGGAAGGTATACAAACTTTCTGCCAATAAATTTAAATTTTATTCCCAAAATGGCTCTTTCTCATAACTCTTTTTTTTTCATTTTCCCCTTCTTCTCCTATTAGACCATCCCTTCCAGCATTGAAATTCTGGCAAATTACCTTTTAAAATATTAATTGATGCACAATTATGTGAGAAAAAAAAAACAGGCCAACATTCCCAATGTTCAAAATCAGATGCAAAGGAGGATTGGCTGTACAGCGGTAAACAAAGTTTGCACCTGGTAAGGAATCAAGGAAATCAATGACTTCTTTAACTCAAAACTATAAAGAAGCCAAGTCAGCACATTACCTTGTTTCTCCTACATTTAGAGTAGACGTATTTGGCACTTAATAGGTCCTCTCCTTCTATGTCACCCAAGCTAATAGAAATAAGCCTGTGGAACTGGTTTTTAATGCAGAATAGTCGAAATCCTTGTCAAGTCTCTTGTCAATTAAATGCCATGCTTGGCCTCCCATTTCGCGCCATCTAGGAAGAGCGATTTAATTTGGAGACAGAAGGAGTTTTTATTGAAAGACCAAGGACGATAAGTTACATTTCCTGAATCTCCTAAATATGGACATCCCTCAGAATTAGTATTTTCAGAAAGACTTGTTGAGAAATGTTCCTCTTAACTAACAAGGAAGAATTGTGCAGCTTAAAAGGCTTCCAGAAAAAGAGAGCTAGCAGCTATTTTTGAGAGACATATGAGAAGCAGCTGGACAAAGAAAAGACACCGAGACACAGAATGCCCTGCTGCTTCTCTCTGGATGTCTTTAATCGGCAAAGACAGTTTAAGGGCCTTCTTATTGTCCCAACTGCACTATAGATGGTAACTAAGAGGTGGCATCTCTGAGGCATCATCTCTGAGAGGCAGCTAGTGAACATAAGAGATGTGGATACAGGCACAACACCTTCTTCTACCCCCCTCATGCCTTGCCCTAGAAACTCTCTAAATAACCTGTGTTTAAGTATTATTTTCTGCTTCTTGGAAGTGGTTGCAAGAGCACATCACACATTGCCCTCTAAAAGATTTAGGGGTTTCCAGTGAACATGGTAAGAGTGATTCCCATGCAGGTTTGTTTCCTTTATGACAAGCAGTAATATAGAACATACCTGGGACAGATTCCTCCTTTCACCTGGGACAGATTCCTCCTTTCATTTCATTACAGAAAAGGCCATTCAGGAAAGCCTTTCCCAAGGAGAGAGAAACCAGTATAAACTCTGTGAGCAGAGGCCATCTTTAGTATAATGTGTGCTCAGAGACAGTGTGCAGCTGTGGAATCATGAAGTTATTGGGCGAGGACTTCATGACGGCTAGAATCAAAGTAGAGTCTTTGTTCCAACAAATAGCCCAAACTGTCGAGGAATGGATTACTAGTATTTAGAGCAATTCATTGATATGATGGTGGAAGTTCCTTGGGGTGAAGGATCTTCCATCTGGAGAATGTGAAGACATTTTTTGTTCCTGATAATGCTAAATGTCTGCAAGCAATATCTTCTCCCTAGGTATCTGATTAGTGAAAATCCCTTTGGGCTTCACCTAATCACATGCAAGCACTGAATGAGTTATGAAGCAAATCTCAATTTTATTAAAGGGATTTTTCAACAACCCGGTCAGAAAAAGTAACACTTTGATTTGATTTTCTATAAGGTAACTTTTTCTTAAAACATACACCTCCTTAATTTATTGCAGACTTGTGCAAAGATAATACACACTTTGTTTGTTTTCTCTTTAAACATGTGTTTGAATTACATTAGGGCTTGAGGTCTCCAGGAGAATCAGGGGGTGGGGTATTTTCTGTTAGAAAGATGAATAATTCAAGAACTGTCTGTCAGAATAAATTTAAGCTTATGTAGATTTTGATTTCTACAGGTAGGTCATACTAAAATCCTGTTAATAATCATTCCCTATTTCCTTTAAAAAAGAAAACAGTGCCCCACTCATATAATTCAACAAATGCTTCACTGAACAGGAGTAGACTGGTACTTTTCAATCCATTTTTGTAGCTCAGTATGAACAGTCACTATGTTTTCTTTGTTGTAGTCTTATTCAACATTATTTTGTTTATAGGGACTCTCTTGCTATTGATTTTTCATTTTCTTCTGTGAATTGATTTTTTAAACATTTTTAGCATGAAATATATATACAAAAAAAGTAATAAATTTCAAAGTACACTTTAAAAATTAGTTCTAGAACAGATTTCAAAGTTTGGTATGGGTTATAGTTCCACACAATTTCAGGTTTTTCTTTCTAGCCACTCCAAGACTGTGAATTGAATTTTAAAAACTCAGTATAAAGTACTGTGTTTGATTTCTTAAGTAGTACTGAAGCAGAAGTTTCTTTTCTCTTTTCTTATTAATTTTTTTATTAGAGAAGTTGTGGTTTACAGAACAATCATGCATAAAATACAGGATTCCGATATACCAATCCACCACCAACATTAGCATTGGTGTAGAAATTTTTTTATGACTGATATTAACATGGTTTTTTATAATTCAACTATTTTTTAACAGTAGCTACATTTGTTACAATTGATAAAGTTTATTTAAGTAGTACAGTAGTTTATGTAGGAGTATTTTCTCCATGTTTCTGACCTTTTATTATTATTATTATTATTATTTTCTATGCATGTCTTCATTTTATTACTTATCTACCTATACACTAAATAAAGGGAGTGCAGGCACAAGGTTTTTACAATCATGTGGTCCCACGATAAAAGCTATATGGTTATGCAATTATTAGCAAAGATCAAGGCTACTGGATTACAGTTCAACAATTTCAGGTATTTCCTTCTGGCTGTTCTTCACTAGAAACTAAAAAGAAATATCTATATAATGAGTCAGTAGTCATAATCATTTGCTAAATCGTAATTTCTCAGTTATACCTCCTTCCTCTCATTTGATCATTCTCTCAGTCTTCAGGGATATGTGGGCACTGACCATTTTAACTTCTTCTTGCTTTAAAGAAGGGGTGTCAGTCTTATGGGGTAGAGGAATGAAACTGGTTGATGTCCTTGGAGAGACTGGAACCTCTGGGTTTCAGGGCTTATCTGACATAGGAACAATCTGGAGGCCTTCAGTTTCTGAAAAAATAAACTTACTAGGTAAACTTTTTATGGAGTCTTAGATAGACACAGGGTATTCTTTAGGTAAACTTTTTATGGAGTCTTAGATAGACACAGGGTATTCTTTAGGGTTTTGAGGAATATTGCTGGATAGGACTTGGCAGACCATGGCAATTTGCAATATCTGGTTGAAGCTCACATAAGAGTAACCCCTAGTTATCCTAATGAACTCTTGACTCTATTTGAAATCTCTTAGTCACTGAAACTATTTTGTTTCATGTATCGCTCCCCTTTTGGTCAAGCAAGCATTCTTAATCCCATGATGCCAGGGCCAGGCTCATCCCTGGAAGTCATATCCTACATTGCCAGGGAGATTTAAACCCTGGGAGTTATTTCCTATGTAGGGGGGATGGTAATGAGTTTATTTGCAGAGTTGGCTTAGAGAGAGAGGCCACATCTGAGCAACAAAAGAGGGTCTCTGGGGAGTGACTCTTGGACATAATTATAAGAGGGCTTAGTTTCATCATTGCAGAAATGCATTTCATCAGGGCAAGCCTCAAGATTGAGGGCTTGGCTTATCAAATTGAGAGTCCCTAAAGCTTGAGAGAATATCAGGAATTCCCCAGATGGGGAAATTTAATAGTTCAACATTTTTCCCCAGTCTCTTGAGGGACTTACTTTTGAAAGCCAATTATAAAATTTAATATAATTCATAATACAAACATACATAATACAGCTTAATGTGCTGAAGGGAAAAAGAAGTTAGTTGTCATGGAAAGAATCTCTAATCCCTTGAGAATTGTAATCTTTTTAATTAAAATGTTATAAAACTTAAAAGCTTATGTTCTAGTTTGCTAAGCTGCTGGAATGCAATATACCATAAATGGAAAGGCTTTTAAAAAGGGAATTTAATAAGTTACAAGTTTTCAGTTCTAAGGAAGTGTACGTTTCCAAATTAAGGCACTAACAAGAGGTTACTTTCACTCAAGAAAGGCTGCTGGGTCTAGAATACCTCTCTTAGCTGGGAAGTCATGTTGCTGGCATCTGCTGGTCCCTTGCTCCTGAGCTCCATTATTTTTAGCCTCTGTTCACATGGGTGTTCCTCACTTTGCTTCTCTGGGGCTGGCTTTCATCTCTTGGCTTCCCTTGACTCTCTCCACATTCTGGCTTGCTTAACATCTCATAGTGACATCTGCTGGGCTCCAAGCATGTCCAAACATCTGTGTCTCTTTTCTCCAAGTGTTAGCACCTGTATCAGCTCTGCTCTGAAGTTTCTATCAGCTCTCTCTCTCTGTGGGTTCTGAGGCTTCTGCCATTTCTGAGGTTTCTGTCATTTCTGGTTCTCTCCAAAATGTTTCCTCTTTTAAAGGATTCCAGTAAACTAACCAAGACCCACCTGGAATGGCTGGAGTCAGATCTCCATCTAATCAAAGGTCATACCCACAATTGGGTGTGTCACATCTCCATGGAGACAATCTAATCAAAAGATTCCAACCTACCATATTGAATCAAGATGAAAAAAAATGGCCACCCTCACAAGATTGGATCAGGATTAAAGCATGGCTTTTCTGGAGGTACATAATACCCTCAAACCAGCACAGCTTAATATGTACAACAACTCTTTGATCATTTAAAGGGATCGTAATTTGTATCTAGTAGCATGTCTTGAAACACAACCAGTAAAACTGCTGAGCAATAACATTGCTATGCCCTTGGATTCAGCCAGTGTCGTTACAACATGTGACTATAAAATAATACTTGAAAGGATGGATGCACTAAGGGAAAAATGGAAGGCAGGGACAAAGTAATAGGTGTAAATAAGCCACGACAAGGGTATTAATACCTTTCATTTGTATTATATTTTACAATTTATAAACTGGTTTTCTGAACTTTAGATAATTTACTTTTCACAATTTTTTTTTTTTTTTTTTTTTAGCACGGCAGGCTCCAGTAATTGAACCCAGATCTCTGGCATGGCAGGCTAGAATTCTGCCGCTGAGCCACTGTTGCACCACCTTACTCTTCACAATTCCTTAAGGAAAAATTATTATTGTCCCTCTTTTATAGTTGAGGAAGCCAAGGATGGAGGAAATCAAGTAAGCTATGGATCATAAAAAAAACATGTTATTACTACCTCAGTGGTATTATTAAAAATTGTTCTTAAAAGGAAATGCAAGGAGGCCAATGGCTTCTATAAATCTATGAGTTTTCAAAAAATACAATGCAATTCAAATTTAGGTAAAATAGCCCACTGAAGAAATTGAAAATATGGAGCTACTAATTAAATCTTTGACTGAGAAAATTACCCTGCTGTGTTTCAATGGCCAATCTATCCAGCTTTGGGGGACTAGTTCTCAAAGATAGAAGTCAAATAAACTCAGTTTCAGGAAGCTGATCTACTAAGATTTCTTTTTTAACCAGGGAATTTGTTTCCTATAATATGAAATAAATATTACATGCTTGAAAATTATGGCATTATGGAAAGCCAATTTAGGATTGATAGCATTAAAAAAGTATATAAAACTTGGCTTACTAAGTTTATAGCAAAATATAAGTTAAACCATAACACACATTCAGCTCTACTATTCTTAACTTCAACTCAAGGGCCACAGGCTTGAGTCTGTAAACCAATAAAATGGGGCTATAATTCAGACAATAAACAAAGGTTACTTGCTGAGGAAATTTATAGGTTAAAGTTTAGTTTTATATTTGATTTCAGTCATTTCCTTTAGATTTGCATAATCTGTTTAAAAGTCAGAGATTTGGGCAATTTCTTATTGAAATTTCTTACTGAAATATGTGCTCCTTTGCAATTTCCTTTCTGAATCTGTTCATTGTGATTTGTCTGATTGTCATTCCCACACAGCAATTTACTTAAAGTTATGCTTAAGACAAGATATTTGTTTCTATTTGATGTTTAGAATTAAAAAAAATCAAAGAGGAAAAAATGACTGGAAATTTATAAACCTGACTTTCACAGCACTAAAAAAGTACCCAAAGAAACTCTACCTCTCCCACATTAATCTCTGCCATTCATTAAATGCCTTGATCTTTCTTTATCACCAGAAAGCATTTGGTCAGCAATCTTAGCTTAAATTTAACTCTTCTCATGACATTTGAATTATCAGGTAAGAGGAGGCAATCCTACAGGCCTGCTTCTTCATTATTTGAAATTGTTATTAATAATTCAGATAGTTACGTTTTGTTCTAATCATAGTCCTGGTCCATAGTAGATAGACCTGGAAAAACTTTTAGGTGATTTAAGGAAATGTGACACTCTCTCAAGTGGACTTTAGAATGGTCTATTAAATAATATGACCTCACACAATGAGTAAAGAACAGAAGATCTCTAGGAATGACCTGGAAGGAGTCTACTCTGTTTATTCTCCAAAACAATGAACAGTAAAACCAGGGAAATGCGTCATTGTAATGAAATGAATTGTCCTGATAGCTGAGGGATTAACTCTTTATCAGTGGGTGGAGATTTTATTGAATAAAATTCTTCTTAATGTGCACCATTCCTCTTTCTGCTCTTTTATTTTCTTTTTCATTATTATTTTTTTTACATGGGCAGGCACCGGGAAATGAACCTGGGTCCTCTGGCATGGCAGGCAAGCATTCTCGCCTGCTGAGCCACCGTGGCCCACCCTTTCTGCTCTTTTAAATGGAAGACAATGACATAATTTAAACATTTTTTGGTGGCTTAGAGTGAGGATAATGAGCCTCAGCTTTTATAGCAGGACTGATGGGAGATTGCTTTGAAGAAATGGAAAGAAAAGTGAATTTGGATTCAAACGTCCTAGGTACTTTCTGATTGTGACACTTTTTAGCTGTGTGATTTTGGATTTATGCTTGTGTTTAAATTTCCTTCCCTGTAAAAATAGGACCAATAACAGCTCATTGGGCTGCTGTGCAAACCAATGACATGGCTTGTGACAAAGCATTCACTACTACGCATTTACAATGGTGCATTAAATGTGGTTGTTTCCGCATTCTGAACCAATGTCCCCAGAAGGCAGTTACTGAGGAGGACACACTTATCCCAACACCACTGTCCTTTCCCTGTGCAGTCACAAACCAGAGCACTATTCATGCTACGAAATGTTATGACTACATGGACTCCATAAGCACGCTGATCTGTCACACAGAACCACACAGGACTTCGGACGTTATTGTAACTTTAGATATAGATTTTTAAATTTGAGTGTGCCTGGAATTCCACTTGAGCTGAGCATATCAGAGAGGCTTCAAGAAAAATAGCTCATGTGTCTGTAAAGGTCATCTGTTTTGAATAACGAAAAATTGACAAAGTTTGGAGTGAGCTCTTGACAGATACTATTCTCACATTCTTGGAATAGAGAGGGTCACTCATCCTTCAAATCCAAAAGCACACAGTGTAAGAGAAAGTTGTCTTGCATGTCATTGAGTTAGTGTTAGAGAAATAATGGATGATATCTTGATGGATGGGAGTGGGTAGAAGGCTGCTGAGAGCAGAGAAGAAAAGGGTATTTGGGAAGATGAGAAAAGCACAGGAGTGAAACAGAACCAGGGCTCTGCCTTGCCTGGTTCTTTAGGGTGCAGATGCAGCTGAGTCTCATAACCCAGAGGTCCTCCATTGACCCTCCATCTCTGTGTGACAAAGCCAGGGACCCCAAAGTAAGCAGGTTCTGTGGAGGGTGCATATCCTGCACTCCCCCTTCAGGAATTCGCATAGGACAGGAATTCCATTTAAGAGGCCTCTGAGGAGGAACTCTTCCCCACCCCCCACCCACCACCCCGAGTAGACGAATTAGAGTATTCATTTTAACCCTCTCTGAAAACTTGAGTTCTGAAAAGTTCTTTCATGGGGGGATAAAACGACGAAAGAGCCAGAAAAAAAATCTTTCTGTGTCCATTTACACCTATAAGAATTATGAAAACTATGGCAACTTGAATATTCTGGATTATGACATTTTCAACCACCAAATGTTATCCTGTTAGAACACAGAAGAAAATGTGGCCTTTCCTTTTTCTTTCATCTGGGCAAACTCGATTCACTAGCAAATACCCTTCTGTCAAAAAACAACTTTTCTGGAAAACTCATATAATTTTTTTGTAATGAAACTAGTTTTCTTTAATATCCTGTATGAATTTGAAATGCAAAAACCACCCTTCCTAAAGTTAATACGTCTAGATCACCACACTAACCACATAAATCTTTTGTCCCTTTAAGGCGCAAACAGCCAGAACCCAGGACAGAAAACAGGATCTCTCCTGAGATGCACTCACAGAGAACATGGTCTAAATTAACTTCAAAGGAGGGTATTTAAGGAACGCATAAATTTGTTCCAAATATATAGGACCCCTTTCTCAGAGTTTGTCAAATAGTGGGTCTGGGTTGTTACACAGGAATTTGAATTCTCAACACTAACACAGAGTCTGAAGCAGGTGGTCTGTGAACTCTGATTTGGGTTCAGTGTCTGGTGTTGTACTGCAACAAAAACACAAAACATAGATATATTAATGGGTAAATGCATGCATGAGATCGCCTTCTATCAGAAAGAGAGAGACAATTAATAAAATAATAAGTAAGATTATCAGAGGGTGATAAGAGCCACAGATGAAAACAAATGGCGGGGGGGGGGGATGCTGGGAGGTGGGGTGCATATATAATATGGTCAAGGAAGGCCTCACAGAGAAGATGATGGGACCTGAGGAGGTGGGGAGGTGAGTCCTGCAGGTGTGGGGGATAAAGCATCAGGGAATAGTAAGTACAAAGGCCCAGAGGCAGGACGGTGCCATCATGTATCAAGAGCAGCAAGGAGCCCAAGGTGAAGAACAAAGAAGAATGCAGGAGGCCAGGTGACAGAGAGGGAAAGGGCCAGACTGTGTGAAGCATGACTACGGACAGAAAGGCTTTGCCTCTCACGGTGGGTGAGGTGGGGGCCCATGGAGGGCTCTGTCGGGGAAGGGACACGAACCAAGAGTTTCCAAGACTACTGTTGGGAGAACTGATGAGAAGGAGGAAAAAAGTGGAAACAAGGAGACCATTGGAAGTTAGCACAGTGATCCAGGACAGAGACAGTGGTGGCTCCAGGGCAGTTAAAGTGGGGTGGGGGCAGCAGTGGCGGTGGAGAGAAGTGGTTGGATTCTGGATATAACAGCTGACACCGACAGGGCGTTTACTAGTGCCAGAGACTCTTCTAAGAGCTTTACAGGAATTAACTATCTAATTCCATTTTAACAACCTAAAGAACATCCTCTCCAAACTGCCACTGACTCATATAAGAGAACATGAAGTAAATTGTTTGTGAAGTGCAAGCATGGTATGAGACGAAAACCAAAACCAAATTCCCTATTGAATCAGATATACAGTGCTTTGATTTTGAAATTTAATTTACAAGTATGACCGCTATGAACTAAAATTCCAGTTCATTTAAAAAATTAAATGATATTTAATTTCTTTGATTTAGTAAACATTTGTTACTTTGCCATACTGAATTAACATAGTGCATATAGTGAGAATATTATTTTATATCAACAAGAAGAGACAGAAATAATTTTGAGTTTCTAATTGTGCTATCATAAAGGAATATTTTGGGTTCTGTATGTGAGTCTCAAAATAGAAACATGAATCCAGCAGAGGAAGTCTTCTATACTCTGGTTAACAAATGGCATTGGTATTTTAATTCTTCCAGAATTACTAGCCAGCTGGTATGCATGTCCTCATGTAGTCACAAAAAAGTTATTTTAAATTTTTATTCAAATAAACTGTGTAAAATTCTTTTGTACTATCCAGTGAATTCCTATTTTTAGTGACCAAACTCCACAAATTTTATTGACTAACACTTATCATTAAGAATTATAATAAAATTATCTTAGTAAATATCATAGGATATCATTGAGCATTAGGTTAATTTTTAACAGAGATTAGGATTTTTAAAAATTTCCTTACAATTCAAACAATACGGTGTTTCTTCAATATCCATTCATGTATTAACTTTGCTTGCTCAGTATACATTTACCAGCATCTAATGGAATTTTCCTACAATGGGGGTGACAAAGTACTCTTTAGTGGACACAACTCTATGAAAAGTCTCCGCTTTGTGTATTAAATGACTTTGAATCAAAACAATTTTAATCCATTCCTTTCCCATGTGTTAGCAATTAAAAAGTGAGTGGCAACTCCTTTTGTACAGGAGCATTAAAAGCACATTCTTTCTTTCCTTTTAGTTTACCAATAGAAAACAGCAGATAAAGGACCTCAAACCCTTTGAATGCATTTTTCTTCAGTTTGGATTTTCTGTTCAAAAAGTCAATAATGAGAACTGACCAAACCATCTCACAAATCCTGTGCCTGCCTAAATACATTTCAGTCTCCCACAGGGCATGGTTACATATCTCGTTTGTCCACAATATAAGGGGAAAAAATAAACCTTATTTGGCTTATATATTTTTATATTGTAAGCAATACTTCAGCAGAAGAAAATAGTCTTCTGGTTAACT
This sequence comes from Myrmecophaga tridactyla, assembly GCA_004026745.1. Classification (NCBI taxonomy): domain Eukaryota; kingdom Metazoa; phylum Chordata; class Mammalia; order Pilosa; family Myrmecophagidae; genus Myrmecophaga; species Myrmecophaga tridactyla. Next base: position 19,833 of record PVIY010005903.1, read on the forward strand.
GCTGTTCACAGTTCTTTTATGGTGATGGATCCTGCACATGGCTGATATCCAAAAACCTGGGGGCACATCAGCAATACTGCTGGGTGCAGCAGGGCTGCATGGCAGTAGAGTTTGAAAAAGGGCATCTAGGTGAACATGGATAATTTTCTGGTGACAGCACTGAAGCCTTCCTGACCACCAGGCGACAGAGGATTTTATTTTGCATTCTTAGATGCAGGGCTCTTGATGAGCAGCCTATAGCTAATTAATATGCATGAGACAATTGAATCAGGCAGGGAACTTGAATAATAGTAAAACCACAGTCTGTGTTAATTTGCCAATGATGAATATATTTCACCTATTCCCCATTCCCTCTGTAAAACATATTGATGGACGCCTACAACCTAATTCTCTCTAGTAAAACTGAACACTTCTGCTCCTGTTGCTTTGAGTAGCCTGCCTCTGAGAGTCAGCTGAATTTATTTCAGTTGTACCTTTTATCAAAATTCTATAAATTAAAAGGATAAGTGTAAGAATAGTTATTTCTATGAAAACTGTAAGTGATGTATAAAGATACATCATGATTAAAAAGTTATTTAAACAATTGTCACTGAATTCTGTGTGGGTGAGAGACATGATTGGCATGCCAACCAATGATATCTTACTCAAAGGAAAGTCCTCGGCCTGCCATTAAAAGATTGGTGAATGAATGTGCATTTGCTCATTTTAGGTTAAAAATGAAATGTTTCAGATTATGTATAATTTGTTTTATGTCTCCCCACTTTTATCTGACTTTTTAATTTCATCAGCCAACTCTTCGCTAAGCATACATTCATTTAGAGGGTTCCTTCCATACTTTATTCAGGCAGGGTCATTCTTTCTTCTGTGGTTTATTGGCTGACTACTTTGAAGTTCTTGTGCAGGAAGAGTGAGCTGATTTTGGATGGTCGCCGAACTTGCAAAATGTATAGAATTTATTATTTCCACAACTGACATGAAGCTGTAAAGCATTCCTCAGGGTAACTGGGGCTTATTGTTACAAAATGGCTCCAAATAAGCCGCACCTTCCTGATTTCTGCCCTTGGATAGTGCCCTCTGATATGAATTTCTTAGACTGACAGAATATGGCAGAGGTGATATTCTACCATGTGCTGGTTTGAAAGGATGTATGTCCCCTAGAAAAGCCATGTTTTAATCTAAATCCCATTTCATAAAGGCAGAATAATCCCTATTCACTACTGTATGTAATTAGATCATCTCCCTGGAGATGTAACCCAATCAAGAGTGGTTGTTAAACTGGATTAGGGGAGATGTGTCTCCACCCATTTGGGTGGGTCTTGATTGGCTTACTGGAGTCCTAGAAAAGAGGAAACATTTTAGAGAATGGGAGATTCAGAGAGAGCAGAGAATGCTGCAGCACCACGAAGCAGAGTCCATAGCCAGTGACCTTTGGAGATGAAGAAGGAAGATGCCTCCCAGGGAGCTTCATGAAACTGGAAGCCAGAAGAGAAAGTTAGCAGATGGCGCCATGCTCACCGTGTGCCCTTCTAGCTGCAAGAGAAACTGTGACTGTGTTCACCGTGTGCCTTCTCACTTGAAAGAGAAACCTTGAACTTCATCAGCCTTCTTGAAAGAACCAAGATATCATTCCCTGGATAGATATTCCAGCAAGATATCTTTCCCTGGATACCTTTGAATGGACATTTCTATTGACTTGTTCTAATTGGGACATTTTCTCAGCCTTAGAACTATAAACCAGCAACTTACTAAATTCCTCTTTTTAAAAGCCATTCTGTTTCTGGTATATTGCATTCCAGCAGCTAGCAAACTAGATCATACCATTTCTGGACCTAAGCCTTAACAAACATTTCACCTTCTACCTTTGCTTTCTTGCTGCCCTGAGGTTCCATCCAAGGAGGCTCAAGCCAGCTCCCTTGTCAATTAGAAGCCATATAAATAAGAGAACCTGGAAGATAAAAGACCACTTTGAAGAAAGAGAGGCCAAGCCAGTCCTCATCCATGCCAGCTGTCACAGACAAGGTGCCAGACATGTGCACAGAAGACCATCTTGGATTCTCCAGACCCAGTGAAGATGCCAGGTGACTACAAACACATGTGTTTGCTCAGGTGACACCTCATGGAGCAGAGACAAGCCACCTCCTTGAGCCCAGGCTAACTGCAGAAATTTGAGCGAATCAAAGATTACTCTTATTTTAAGCCACTATGTTTTGGGATGATTTGTTATATAGCAATGTCATCTGTTATGAAACTGAATGGACACAAAGCTTTGGAAATCTATGGCAAATGCTGCAGTGCTTCTCCAATTTCCTAAAATTTAAAATCACAAACTTTAATGCACCAGAGAAGATAAAATTAAGAGAGCTGCCTCACACACACACAAAAATGAAGCTAGCACACGTGTCTGTGGAAGCTTTCAGGGAGGGTCCTGACACTTTTCTTTGATTCAAGTTTTAAATCGAATCTATAACCTTGGCAGCATTTTCCAAGGGAAATTTTCCTCATATTACAATAATAAAATAGGCTAGGCTAAAAAAGAGAAGGAGACCAGTAATCCTGCAATATTTTAAAAATAAAATAAAAGGCTGATGAAGCAGAATAGTTATGTAGTCCATGAATACCAATCTAATGTTGTGCTGATTTAAAAAATTAAGCCAGACAAAACAGATTGCTGGTTTAGTTATATATACCCCTAATGACAAATATAACTATTATCTTTGGAATCAACACAGTCACTGCAGCAGTAAAGCAACGGTTAGAATTGATTTTTGATACTATCACTTAGGCTTGCATTTTCCTAATTATTCTCGTCCCTGCTGTGTGTGAATATGGACAACACTGGAAACAATGAAGTTAGAATGAGAATGAGGCAATTGAGAAGGGGGGAATCTCTCTCCCAGGAACAACTATGAAAAAACAACATTATCAAATTAAAGACAATCTTCCAGTCACTTAGGTAAATAATCATTAAATGATGAATAGTCCTTGCATTTTTTCTCCTTTCTCTCTAATACACATTTTACAATGACAATTTATTCTCCAAAAAACCAGCAACTGTTTGAATATTTGCAACAGGGAGTTCCACATAAAAATGATGTTTTCAAACCAGCAAATATTTTCAACCTAGTCTGAAAGATAAAATATTTTAAATATTACTACATAGCCTATGTTTTAGCTTTACTTTTTTATTTCTCAAAAGAATGGGTTTTTTCCAGAAGCACATTGATAAAATATGATTTATTTTTATAATTTCACTAGAGAAAAGCTGAAAGTAGCTTACCAGTTTCAATAATCCTGTAAAATTAACTGCCAAGGATTTTTGCTCATTCTATATCCAAGTTTTGCATTAAGGACTGCCTTATTTTTCTGTTTGCTGATTACATCTGCAGTCAGCTAGGAGGCGTGCCTGCTGCAATGAATGATGTTTGATTTAATTGGCTGGCGCTTAAATGAGAGAGCTCAATGTAGCACAGCCAAAGAAGCTCAGCATGCCTCATCTCAGCACTTGCAGCTCAGCCCAGGCCTTTGAGGATGCAGAAAGGAATCACCCTGGGGAAAGTTGTTGGAACTCAAAGGCCTGGAAAGAAGGCCAGCAGAGATCACCCTGTGCCTTCCCACATAAGAAAGAACCTCAGGTGAAAGTTAGCTGCCTTTCCTCTGAAGAACTAACGAAATAAATCCCCTTTTATTAAAAGCCAATCCATCTCTGGTGTGTTGCATTCTGGCAGCTAGCAAACTAGAACAGATTTGGTACTGGAAAAGTGAGGTGCTGCTACAGTTTGCAAATACTAGATATGTTGGAATGGTTTTTTGGGTGGATAAGGGGAAAATTTTGGAGGAACTGTGAAGAGAATGATGGAGAAGTCCTGGAGTACCTGAAGAGACTGTTGGTGTAAACAGAACCACTGCCAATCTGGACAAAGGGGACACAAAAGGGACAAATTGGAGTTTGCAGAGTGAGAACCATGGAAATTCAAGTCTGAAGCCAAGAAACCTCGGCCAGGAGAGTGGACCCACTCATATACATGGAGAGGGTGAGTTTTCCCTGAGGGCAGAGGATGAGTCTCCCATCTCATTGCAGTGGAAGAGTTGTACTACCTCAGGCCTTGGAGAAGGTATAGTACACTCCTTGGGGACTGGGGAGAACCTGGCTGCCACCACATGGAGGGGTTGAGCGTGTGCCCTGGAAAAGGCAGAGAGCCCAGGTGTGGCCCCGATGCCTGGAGAGAGTGGGGCTGAGAAAAATGTGGTCTCCTCAGTGTCCCCTGAGGTTGATTTGGAAAGAGGTGAGCCATTGCATAGGCCCTTGGAAAGGGTGGGACTGTTACTATCTAAAGCCGAAGGATAGATGACTTTCAGACTTTGAAATCCAATGGAGTTTGTCCTGCAGGTTTTCCTTCCAATTTCTTCCTGTGGACCCTGTGACTGTCCTCCTTTTGCATGTTGGCACTAATAACATCTTTCAAGATTCATAGATCCATAGCCAGAAGAGATTTTTTTGTCACTTTAATATCGTTTAAAGTGATGTGTATAGTTGCCAAGTTGACAAGGGGCGGACATGTGGTACTTAGGTTCAGGTGTCAACTTGGACAAGTGAAGGTGTCTAGATCTATTGCTGTGGACATAAGCCAATGGTGTGTGAACCTTATCTGTTGCTAATTACATCTGCAGTCAGCTAAGAGGTGTGTCTGCTGCAATGAATGACGTTTGATTTAATTGGCTGGTGCTTAAACGAGAGAGCTCAATGTAGCACAGCCAAAGCAGCTCAGCTTACCTCATCTCAGCACTCACAGCTCAGCCCAGGCCTTTGGAGATGCAGAAAGGAATAACCCTGGGGAATGTTGCTGGAACCCAGAGGCTTGGAGAGAAGGCCAGCAGAGATCACCTGTGCCTTCCTGTGTAACAAAGAACCTCAGTTGAAAGTTAGCTGCCTTTCCTCTGAAGATCTAATGAAATAAATCCCCTTTTATTAAAAGCCAATCTGTCTCTGGTGTGTTGCATTCTGGCAGCTAGCAAACTAGAACAGTTCCCTTTTTAGTCACATAGATCATTTAGAAATATGTCATTTAATTTCCAAATATGCAACTAATTTGCAGTTATCTTTCTGTTACTGGCATCTAATTTAATTCTGATGTAGACAGAGAACATGCGCTGCATGATTTCAATCATACTAGATTTCTTGAGACTCATTTTATAATGAATCCCTATTCAGATTATGAACTCAAGAGAAGTTCTGTGCACTAGAAAATAATGTATGTTCTGCTATTGCTAGGAACAGTATTCTTTAAATTTCCATTAGGTAAAGTTGTTAATTTTGTTGTTCAAGTCTTCTCTATCATGAACTTATTTTTCATCTGCCTTTTCTGTCACATACTGGTAGAGGAAGTTGAAACTGCCAGCTAAGGTTACAGATTTGTCTATTTCTTCTTTGAATTGTCTTTTAATAGGTGCTTAGTCATTTCAAATCTGTATGTCTTCTAAATTGATCTGTTTATCATTGTGAAGGTTCTCTCTTTATATTTGATACATTACTTGTTCTGAAGTCTGCTTCATCTGATTTTGACATAATGACTCCAGTTTTATTTTTACTAAGTGTGTATAGTCTCTTTCCATCCTTTTACTGTTCACCTATCAGTATCTTTACATTTAAAGTGGGTTTCTTATAGACACGTGTAACTAGTCTTACTCTTTTAAAAAATTCAATCTGACAATATCTTCCTTTTAATGGGAGTGTTTAAATTATTTGTCTTTAATGAAACTAACAATATGTTTGCATTTAAGTCTTCCATCTTGCTGTTATCTTCTATTTGTCCCTTCTGTTTTTTTAATTTTATATTGTATTTTTTCTTCTTTGTTTCCTGCTTTCTTTAGATTACTTGAGCATGTTTTTGGTTTTCACCTCATGTTTTCTTTTGGCATATTAGCCCTTTGTTTCTCTCTTTTAAGGGTTGTTCTAGGTATAATATTATACCACCTTATATACAGTATAAGACAATACTCCTTTTTACTCCCCTTCATTTTTGTGCTACTGCTGTCATATATTTTAATTCTAAATATATTTTAACTCCCAAACTGCACTGTTAGTAGTTTTGCTTTTAACATTCAATATTTTTTAAAGAGATTTTAAAATAAGAAAAATGTATTTTATTTTTACCTACTTACTATCCCAACTGCATACCTTTTTGTAGATCAAAATTTCCATCTGGAATCATTTATTTTCTGCCTGAACTGCTTCCTTTAACATTTCTTGTAGTGTTAGTCTACTGGTAATAGATTTTCTAAGATTTTGTTTGAAAATGTCTTTGTCTTGCCTTCATTTTTCAAAGAGAGTTCACTGAATCTAAATTTGTAGGTTGGTTTTTTTTCTTCCTTCAGCACTTTATAGATGCCATCCTATTGTCTTCTGGCTTACATAATTTCTGACCATAAGGCTGCTTCAATTCTTATAACTGTTGCTCTACATATAATGTGTTTTTTTTTTCTCGTGCTGCTTTTAATAGTTTTAATGTTTTCTTTTGATCACTGTTTTTCAGCAATTTATTTATGATTTGCCTTTATTCGTGCTCAATCTGCTTAGGGAGTGTCTGGCTTCTTGGATGTGTGGGTTCATTGCTCTCATCAAATACAGAAAACATTTGACCATTATGTCTTCAAATATATTTTCTGTCCATCTGTCCATTTGGAATTCTAATTACATGCATGTTAGACTCCTTGATATTGTCAAATAGGACATTAAGGATATGCATTGGTGCCTCCTCCCCACCAATGCTTTTTCCCTGAATATGTACTTTTGGGTATTTTCTATTGCTACTATTTCAAGTTCATTAATCTTTTTTTCTGCAGTTTTTAACTTGATATTAAGCCTTTTCAGTGTATTTTTTATTTGTGATATGTATTTTTCATCTCTAGAAGTTCCATTTTGGACTTTTTAATGACTTCCATTTCTCTTTTTATCACCTTCATATTTTTCTTTACATTCTTAGGGACATTTTCGATATTTATAGTGAATTTTTAAATGTCCTGTTGGCTTATTTGCCAATTGTTTTTATAGCATGATTTTTTCTTACTTATGGGTTATATCTTCCTTGCTATTTTGCATGCCTGAAAAATTTTAATTGGATGACAGACATTGTAAATTTCATATCACTGAGTGTGGAGTTTCACTGTACTCTTTTTTTAAAAATTAGAGCAGTTGTAAGTTTATGGGAAAATCATGCAGAAAGTACAGAGCTCCCCCATATCATCCACACTCTCACAGTTTTCCCTATTATTAACATTTTGCATTAGTGTGGTATCTTTTTTTTTTTTTTAATTTGCATATGGGCAGTTGGCACCAGGGATCGAACTCCAGACCTCCAGCACGGCAGGTCGGAGCTCTGCCTGCTGAGCCACAGCAGCCGCCCATAGTGTGGTATCTTTATTACCAATGGAGGGAGCATTATTATTTGAATTATGTTATTAACCAGAGCCCATAGTTTACATTAGGGCTTAAGCTTTGTATTGTACAGCTCTATTCTGATAACACATACACAACCTAAAAATAATCAGTGTTTTACTTTGTTCTGCCACGTATTTAAGCTACTTGAAGATCAGTGCAATCATTTCAAGGGTTGCTTTTTAGCCTTTGTAGGATGAGTCCAGACCAGCCTTTACTATCGGGCCAATACTCACGTGTAACGCCTCTAAATACTCTACCCAATGTCCTTTATATTTTGAGGCCTCTCCAGTCTCAGCAAATCCAAAGTATCCTGAGTCCTGCTTAAGTACCAGTTATTTTCAAGCCTTATACTTTCCATTGTTTTTTTTCCCCCAGATTCCAGAAGTTTCAGCCCTCACAAGTGCAAATTACTGCTCAGATGAATATTCAGGAGGTTCCCTTTGCAGCTCTCTGGATTCTTTCTGTATAGTTCCCTCCTTTCTTGTTCTATGCTCCACACATTCTAGCTGCCTCAGCCTTCTCAAATTCCAGTCTCTGTTTCTTCAAATCAGTGAGATGGCTGGGCTCTCTCTGTCTCCCTCCCTTTGCTGTGTCTGGGCATTCTGTCTCCTCTCTCTCCCTTCTCTCAAGGATCATAGTCCTGCCTGGTATACAATTTCTGAGAAGAGCTGTCTTATATATTTTGTTCAGCTTTCTATTTGTGTATAGTATAGCAAATTCTTCACTGGAAGAGACAAAGTTACCGTAAACTTAATTTTTTAAATCACGCCAATGGATGAAATAATGAACCAAGTTTTTATATCATCCTGGTAAGAGATTTAGAAAGGAGACCATTATATTATAAAAGAAGTCAATATTTCTATAGTTATAAATAGTTTAAGCACTTCCCAAAATGGAACTGTGCCAGAAAATTCAACCAAATGTGGAGCAGCCTCAAAAACCCACTCTGGGGCACAAAAATCTGATCAAAAGTCTTCTGTGAGATCACAGTATTAAGTATGGGACAGGATTTACCTTGCTTTTGTCTTGCTCACATTTGTAATGATTCAAAGGCAACATTTATTAAGTCTCTACATGTTCAGGATTAAGTACATTTCTGATGTGAAACTTTTTAGAGATGACCACTATGAAAAGTCAGTGTTGTGGTATGGAGTGAGTGCCCAAGAGCACTATATCCAGCTGTGGATTAACACAGAATTTACATCTCTGTTTCCTAGATAAAGTAATAGCATGCTTGGCACTGTCACACAGTGGAAGAATGTAAGGAGTATATAAGAAATACTAATTAAAAAAAAATAAATATGTATACATTTTTTTCATATTCCCAAAATGCTTTCTCACTTTATCTTAAATCAAAGACAAATAACAAGGTAGAATATTTTAATTGCTTTTGCATTTATTCACATAACTCCTTCTCAACCTGTGGGAGGGAGGCCTACAGTATGCCAAATATATGTCATTATTGACTTTTTGAAAAGTGTCCTGAGAACCCACCAAAATATTTTCAACAACCACTTCCTGTTTACTTGCATATATTCAATAAGGGTTACTTTATTTCTTAAGCTATAACTACAGAAACTGTAAAGTAAACACTAAGAGCTAAGACACAAGATAAAGTTACCTCATTTAATACAGACTAGAACACTAAGTAAAAGATTTGGAATCAAAGAACTATACTACCTCCAAGGACATAAACTTTGTCAAGAAAAGCAAACTAACATGCCTGGAGGAGACTGGTGAAAAATCAGTATTGGCATGAAATGCATCACAGCTGCATCATGAGCTTATTTGAGGAGAGTTCTGGATAGGTAGGAATTTCCCTGTTTCAGACTTGGGTTTTCAAAACATTGCCATAGAAGAAGCGTAACTTTGGCATTGTGGGACAGGACTTTAATTTCTGAGCTAAAATTAAAGGGAAAAATGACCAAAAAAAAAAAAAAAAAAAGACAAAAACAAAGAAAAATGATTAGGAATTTGTCATTTTTTCATGTTTTTACTCATGGCTTTATGAATTTGTACTTGAAATCATATATTATCTCTATCTACACCAAAACTTCCAAAGGAATTCAATTATGTGAGTCACTAAATTTATCTATACGGAAAACAATGAAGAAGGTCTTTGTACACATCTGAACAAACATGCTAACTCAATGGACAAAATATCCTCAGCATATAAACCTAAGATTCTTTAGGTTAAGCCCAAGTAGGGCTCTGTCATGTTTCCTGTGGTATCTTTGGGAGCACAGCAGGACCCAATTACAGACTTGAGAACACATTGCACACCAAGGGAAACTGATAATTACTCAGGACAGTCTGGCTTTCCTAAGTTAGGATGCAGGGAACAGGAGAAGTGATGATTCTGGGGCTCTGCTGCTGCAAAATAAGAGCCAGCAGAGGATAATTATAAAACTTCATCCTTCTAGAAGGAATTCCAGCAGACTTTCTTTCTGTCATGTCTATCTCAGGGGCTGGCTTTTTAATCATGAAGATGTGATGAAAGAGCATAACTTTTTGTCTATGAGCAAAGGAAATATAAGAAAAGACAAATATAAGAAAAGACGAATGGTTTTTGTAACTTAGCCTAAAATCACAACCTTTTCGTCAAACTGAAAGATCAAATATGACATGCAGTGTAGATTTACTCTCTGATTTCTTTATCCTTATTATTTCCACCATTCCAGTTTCCTTCAATATTAGAGCCTATTACACTGGTATATGTAAAGGTTCAAGTACTGTCCCCCACCTCCATTTTTTTTGCTTTTGTCTGCACAATCCTCAGGGGTGCAATGTTTGGAAAGAAAATAAATTTCAGACCTAGGGATAGGGTAGGGGCCTTATAAAGCTCCTTAATTACACAATTAGGGTGGGCAGTAAAGTCATGTTTTGCTGAGATCAATTGTACATCCCTGGCCTAGACAAAAATAGGAACAGTACAGTTGTAAGTAATGCAGGAAGGAGAGGAAAGATAAAGTTTTGTGTGAGCTTTCATAGAACCAGTCAAAGGAGAAAATTCCAGAATTGAGATCATTTGATCTAAGTAATTTTCAAGTATTTCTCTAATCTTAAGTAATTCATACAGTCATTCAATATATATGCACAGCCTACAATGTCCCAAACACTGAGCTTGATCAGAGTTCCTGAGTTCAAGGAGCTTGGAGGAGAGAAGAAAATATGGTTAAGTGCAAAATAGCTTGGGCTGGGTGGGGTGGGGGCAGTACTTAAAGTCTCAGCTTGGTTGCTTCTGAATCCTGGAAGCTTTCCCTTATCCCTACATGTAGGTAGAAATTAGTCTCTAAAGGAAGGAGATCTGGGAAGGGGGCATAATGTCTAACCAGAGGACCTAGAGAAGAGAACATGGGGCTATTAAAGGGGTGAAAGAAGTTCAGGATGACTGGGTCATAGAGTGGCAACACTGAAGAAGCCTTGGAGGTTACATTTGGGCTTTATTTTAAGAATAGTGGGGAGCCAGTTAAAGGTTTTCAATAAATGAATGAGACCAACCATTTTAGAAAGACAGCTCCGACTGCAGAGTGGAAATGGATTGAATGGAGACAAGACTGGAAATCATATCAGGATTTGGTGTGAAAACTGAAGAAAGAAAGAGAACACAAAGAACCACAGCAGTGGCCATATTAGTTTTCTATTGCTGCTAAAACAAAATACCATAAATTTGTGGTTTAAAACAATGCAAATTTATTTTCTCAGAATCTTGGCGGCCATTGGGTCTCATTAGGCTATACTCAAGGGCTACATTCCTTTCTGGATCCTCCAAGGAAGAATCTATTTTCTTGCCTCTTCCAGTTTCTGAGATTGCTGATTCCTTGCCTAATGACCACTTTCTCCAACTTCAAAACCAACAATGGCTGGTCATTCTCACAGTACACCTAACTTGTTCGATTTTTCTGCATTAAAAGACTCCTGTGGTTACATTGGGCCTACCCAGATAAACCAGGATAATCTCCTGGATTTTATGGTCATCTGATAGCAAACTGAATTCCATCTGCAACCTTAACTTCCTCTTGCCATGTAATATCACCTATTCACAGGTTCTGGGGATTAGGACGTGGACATTTTTTTTTTTTTTTTTTTTTTTTTTTACATGGGCAGGCACCGGGAATCAAACCCGGGTCCTCGGGCATGGCAGGCAAGCATTCTTGCCTGCTGAGCCACCATGGCCCAGGATGTGGACATTTTTAGGGGTACATTATCTTGCCTTCCACAGTTGTTACAGGGAGAAGTAGAAAAATTCAGGAGGCTTCAGGAAGCAAAAGTAACAATTCTTAGCAATAGATGATTCCTTAGAAAACAACCCTGAATGCGCATTCATTCAGTTTGTTCCTTTCTTCTTTAAGTTACTCAGTGAAAGTCTTGCATTATTTGGGAAAAAAATCTAGGAGGCAGACAAAAATAAATTATTCCAAGAGGGGAAATAGGCTTACAAAAGATCAAAACAGAAGTGTCTAAAGGAAAAATCTAAGTAAACGGCCACCATTTACCTCCAGAAATAGTTCTGGGATCTCCAACACACTGACAAATGAGTGTTTCTGGGCTTTGACCCATGATCAATATGATGACTATTCTGGACATTTTTCAGAGAAGCATTACCAATCACCTTTAATAGCACTTTAAAAATTCTCAGTTATTACTCATAAAATCTCTAGATTGCAAGAATGTAACTTCCTGATGATATCTCCAAGATAAAGTACCACATTTCTTTGATTCTAAAATGAGCATTTCCCCACATTATGTTTCTGAAATCAAGATTGAGCTGAACATTTAATTTAGTGTTTATTATCTTATTTTCTCCAAAAAATTGTTCTCAAATAGATAGTATATCTTACAACCGATGAAGACTTAGAATTGAGGAAATGTGGTAGTTGAGAAATGTTGTCTAAGTAACTAATGAGGTTGCCTGGTTGTACTGGGTTGTGTCTGCAAAAATTACTATGTTGAGTTTAGAGTAGTTGCTCTAAAGACATTTTCTCTGACAGTAAGTATACAATAAAACCCGCTGCTTGCTCAGGAGATTTCTACCTCGTGACAAGTAATCATTCCATTGCGGCCTAAGAGAATACTTTTCTGTCCAAAGTTATTTAGCAAATTGTACTTTTTTTTCCTTAAATAATTCAGCAACAGTGAACTTTGTCATTGTCTTTCCAACAAATAGCCACCTCCTCATCATGATGCATTAGGCATGTAATCTGGTTGAGCTCTGCTTTATCAGGTTAAACCCATTTCTCCAGCCTCACTGATTATCCTAGTTAATGAGCACAACACTAGTTTTGGAAATGAAAATGTGACCATGTCAGACCAATAAGCAGTGAGGAGAGGTTTAGAAAAGAGGTTTTCTCATTCTTGTGAGGCAGAAACTAGAAGGCAGATCTTCTCCCATTGAATATGGACAAGGAAGAAACTCTCAACAGGACAGGCAGAAGAAAGAGATGCAAAGGTATAGGTTTTGGAAGACAATGTTGAGATACTGAATTCTTAATTGCATACCTATAATGAGCTAGGAGCTGTTTTATGCACTTTACATGATTTCTTTATTGAATCATTATAACAACCCTATGAGGTAGATTACCAGTCTTGAATCCTGTTACATAAAACAATAGACTTCTTTTATTATTTATATCAGTTTGAGCTTTTTGTTATCTGTAGCCACATACAGGCACACAAATATAGCTAGATAATATTACTGGGGGTGGGAGGTATATATCATCACCACCAAACCTCCAAAACCTGAAATCATATACTCCAACATGCACAGAAAACTCCTGCATGCTCTGTGTAGCACAAACCTGACAATTCCCCAATTCTGAATCAGTCCAACTTTCTGCTTCTTCCTCAGTTGTCAAATGTTGATGAAAAGTACATCAGTTAAGAGCATGACACCTGATAACCCCATGATTTTTCCACTTCATTTTAGTGCATCTGTACTGCTCAGATATTCCTTTACTTGCTTCTAATCAGTACCCTTGTGACTTTTCCAATGCAATAATTCTAAACATGCGTTGCTTTCCACCAGCACCCTAACCCATCTCATTCTCCCATTCTCAGCAGGGGATTTACTTATCCTGTGATTGCCATGGGTAAGCATCACGTGAGCATTCTCAATTATTCCAGTCCATTCTCTTTCTCACTCAGTCATACATTACCACCACACCAAAACCTCCAGCTCTGCAAAATTTCCATGTGTCTATCATCTCAACCTCTAAATATCTTACAGAGATTGCACACTTAACAAGGAAAAACTGAACTCATTAATTCTTCCCCTCATCAATATCTTACTTTTCTCTATGTATTATTTATTACTACGGTAATTGAAAAATGAAAGAGATGAAGCACTGACACAGACAGCTAAATCAGCATTTTGTGTCTTTCAAGCCTCAGAAAGGCATAGGAATTGCATTGATTTCTCTCTGATATATAAGGAAGATGGTGTGAAGATGTGGACAGGAAAGGTGGCAAAGCCAGTTCAGCTCCCTCATCTACATCTGACATAATGGATAACTATTATGGGTGAGCCTAGAGGTCTATAATTTTATACATGTATGGAAGGGGAGTTATAAAAACACTCCTGAGTACTGTGTAGGAATCTCTCTTTAGCTGTGCTGAGATAAGTAAATAATATCCAGTTGTTAAAAGCTTTTCATGGAGAATATTAAGATGCATAATATAAGAAGGCAGACACCATGTCATTTATTCAGTCCCCTAACTTGGGACTCTCCCAGCCACCTTAAATTCTTCCCTCTACCTAACACCCTATCCACTGGTTATCGTCCCCAGAAACACCACGTAGCTATGGCCCTTCCTCTGAATACTGCCAGAGATGACAGTCTCAACAACTCTGTATAAATGGTAGACCTTCTCCCTTCTCCCTTCTCCAGCTGATGAAATCCTAAACCGGATCCAAACATTTATTTCCCCTGTGAATATTACAACGACATCTTTGCAACTCATCTTGTTAGAAGAGATTGATCATCCTGTACTCAGGCTCAGTATTCACACTCCCAATATATCGTTCGTGATTAGTCATGTGTGGGTAGATCAACTTTATTCAAATATGAGCTCTGGGGGTTGGAGGAGGGGCAGAAACATGACATCTACATTTTTATACTCCCTGCTCCTAAAACTGCTGTTGACAGTATTTGCTTGAAATAAATTTCCTGAACACAGTAAGTATAGGTATAGTGCATCAAAGGCTTATGTATTATTCATCATTCCCAGGAAACACAGTCTGGGCTCTGGGTATTGCTGTGTTCCATAATTCCAAACTGCAATGCATTTTGTGATGGTGGAAACCATGATGGGGAAAGTCAGAGGTGCCATACATCCCTACTACAGAAAAAGCACAGGGCATGCAATGGTCTTATTGCTATCCCCTCCAGTCCATCCTGAACTGATGTGGGAGAAAAGTGCCAGACAGAGAGTGTTGCAAATTGGCTCATCTCCACTGGAGATCAGGAGTGCACTGGGCCAAGACATACACATGGAGGAGATATGGAAAAGATTACTTTTCAAAGGGATATAAAACACTTGAATGGAGAAGTACATGAATATTCCAATATCTCTGAATTCCTTCCTACATTAGAACCTGTCAGCCATACTGAAATAGATAGCTTTGAACTTATCACTCTCATATTTCCAAACTGGCAGATGTAAAAATGGTTCTGCATTCATGCGTAGAAAAAACATTTCAAGGCACAGTACAGACTGCATTGGTCATAAACTGTTGATAACTTTTAATTGGAAGGCAGAGTATTGCCACCTTTTTTCATTTCCCATGAGCCAGGCATGGTGTGAAGCACTTGCATAAAAGCAGCTAAGATTATTCCTTGAGTTGCAGGTAAGGAAGGGGAGGCTTCTCTAGGAGAGTTTAAGTAAGTTGCTCAAGGTCACCATCCAGCAAGTGAGGGATGAGGAATATAATTTCAATGTGAGGACTCCACAGCCTATGCCTTTAACCCAAGAGAGAACATAATGTTCTCTAATCAGCAGCAGGAGGAACAGCTACCCAAATGCCAGGAGAGCTTGGTGCTAGCTGGAGGAAGATGTCAAGCTTTCCCCAAGTAGAACCCCTTTTTTCCATGCCCTTACAAGTCCTGCAGGAGCAAGTGTTTCATTTTATCTTGCTTCCTGTAGATTTCTTAATCCAACAAGACACCAAGAGTTGGGAACAAAAATAGAAGACTAAGTTTTTTCTATGCTCCTCCACATTGAGGCATCTGACGAGGAACTCCCTACTGGGGATTGTTTACCAGTTTTCAGTACTGCTTTAGGTCAATCTTGAGATCCCTGCTTGGATTTTAGAAAACGTTGAGAAAAGAGAAGTTTCTCATCATTTCCAATTTCTAATCAGGAACTCCCAATTGGCCTAGTATGTCCCCTGGAGAGCTTTGCACTTTCAAAGATTTTATTTAACTCAACAATTGATAAAAGAATCAGTAAGATGGCACAACGGTTTAAAAGGAAAAATCAAAGAATAAACACAGACATACACACAATATACAATCAGTAATGATGAAAATGAATTTGCTAATAGTTACAAAATTGGTTAATATCCTAAACGGGGAAAAAAAGTAATATTTTGAGGTTCTATTTTCCACATTGTGAAAATCAAATCAATTGTACATTGATAGGACAAAATTTTTTTGCATTTTTATGAAAAGGATTATCTGCATTACTCTCAGTTTTGAATAACTTCTAACCAGAATCCAGTTATGAAGATTGGATAATTCAGCATTGTAAAATAGCCTAATTAATGCAAAGGCTATCAAAGGTGCATGCACCTGTACAACCAGATAATCCCTTGGGGAGCCAATAGACTATACTGAGCAATAAATGGAAACGATAGCCAGGAAATACTGTTTACCATTTCCAAGTCCTGGATGATTTTCCTGACAAATTGACTTTGAATAAAAAATGACCAGGAACAGACTGTTAATTTAAAAAACAGCTGTATATTAGTTCTCTGATTTTTTTACAGTAGACTAAGAACAATAATTTCTTATATGTGCCGTGCACTTTTCTAAATACTTTTTATCTCTAACTTATTTCATCTCTATAACTCTGTGAAATGTGCTTTCATTCACAATTTATGGATTTAAAACTGAGGGCATAGAGGTTGATTTACTTGCCAGAGTTTACACAGCTGAGCAGCAAAGCTAGAATCCCAACCCCAGGAGTTTTGTTCTAGTCTCTGCTCCTGGCCTGAACTGGGGGAGTAGAGAAACTTAAAAATAGATATTTTTGAGAACTAATTGGGAGGAAACAGCTTGCAACTGGTGTTGATTAATTTTTTTCTTGGGGGTAGGGTAGGAGAATAGGTCAGCCTGGATAAAAAGATAGGTAATAAAACAGAGGGAAAAATTAAGGAAGTTATGAAGATTGGATAAAAAAAATAATCAAAGTATGCTGTGGTATTCTTTTACTCCAAACAAATATAAAGTAGCATGAGCTGTAACTGGACCCAGCTGAGGACTACACAGTCATCTATGTTCCTAGATCACGGCAAGAACTGTTTAGCATTAATTGAACCAATAGGTTCCCAGCAGCTATGATTGTAAATATCTCTGTTTTAAGATACATTTTTCAAAATGCTCCCCTGCAAGAAAGAAATGGTGAAGTTTAACATCTTTTTGCTTTTATTACAAATGTGGTTTCACATCTTGGCTCCTCCTTTTCTAGCAATTTAGCTGCTCTCTTTGGGTCTCTTATTGCTCTTGAGCTTATATGGGTTAAATTAAACAAGATGTGTAAATCATTGGTACAATGCATGCCCATGAATAGTCTTTATCATCAGCATTATTACCCAACTTGATGAAACCCAAGCGCTGTGTTTTTGTGCTGTTTGTGTTTCTTGTCAGGGGAAGCACATCACTCACAAAGCTAAGGAGGCACCTTGTTTTGTCTCTTGTAAAAATAAATCAACCACAGGATCTCTTTAATACAAAGAATCTCATTTGAAAAGGCTGGAAATTGACCAAAATTTGGAGTTTCCCTAATAAAAGATCTATGCTAAGGTATTCCTTACTATCACTTCTAGGATTGCCAAACAAAACCACCATTAGAGGGGCCTCAATAAAGTGATATGCCCTGGAAATAGGTGAGTGCGTTTGTGGTCTGGAGCAGAGGAGAAAACTGAAGAAGCGCTTCTGCCAATATATTATATTCCCCCCACCGCTGACATTACATTTCTTCCACGTTTCTGAAGCAGATCGTGGAAAAACTGGCTGGTAGACCTTCAATGCATAACTGAATGAAATTACAGATGTATCTCAGTACAGCCATTTCTTGGGTTTTGTCCAATATGGCTAATTTGGGATTTAATCATCCTTCAAAACTTAATTCATGATCACAGGCAAATAACTTTTGAGAGCCTTGGTTGTTCCTACCTTCTCTTCCACAGAACCCTGTTCTACCTCAATCCTATTACCTGCTCTCTGATGACCGAAAATGTATTCAGGGGTCTGTTTCACAAACTAATAGCTCCCCTAAGGCAGGGATAATATCTCATTTGACTGTTTCTTATGACTCAGTGCTTAGTTCACAAAAATAATATCAGTAGCTTCCACTGTTTTTATCATGGCCAAGCACTCCTACAGTTTCGAAGTATGGATTTATTTTATCCTTATACCACTTCAATGAGATAAAAACCATTCCTCCAATGTTTATAGACAAAGAAACTGAGGCAAGAGTGGTTAAATTACTTGCCCAAGATCATGTAGTGAAGCTAATAGAAGAATTCAGACCCCATATATCCAAAACACTTCATTGTATTTCACTGCCTTGGTATAATGATCCTTATGTTACTCAACATGTAGAATAAGAATTAAGGGCTTGAGAGAATAGAAATTTACTTTAAGTCTCCGGAATTCAAGTAAAAAAAAAAAAGCCCCAGTTTCTAAAAATATTGATAATTTTGCTTTTCACATAACACAACATTCCTTCACCAGCGCACCACTGGCCTATCAGGTTACACATTTTCTGTAATCACTCAAGTGTAATGGCTGTGTTTTTGCAATCAACTGTGGACTTGCTACACATTTCCATCAAGAAGAACAGAATGTTTCTGGTTGCAAAATCAATGAATTGCGTTTGGATTATTCGCATCAGCTGTGAAGAGTTTGAATACCAACCCTTTGTCCTTGAAATAAATTGCTGTCTGTCAAAGATCCAATTCCCAGGACATGGCTGCTGTTGTACTGTGGATACCTTTATTCCGGCAACAGCCTACCTCAGGGCAGAATTGTCTTGAAGCATTCTTACTCCCCAGCATTTTGGAGTCTGAGGCAAGAATCCAGATGTAGGTCCGATGCCTTATATTTTTATAAGATATTTGCAAAATATTGTACTATTTGAAAATTATTAATCATGCTAAACATTTAAATCAAGTATGTTGTGGTCTTCCATCTTGATAAATAGCCATCCTTTGCAATCTGGAAGACCACAAATCTGAGAATTTATAATTCTCAGGCTGCTCAGTGTTCATGTAGGAATGTGACAGTTCAGTAAAAGGCAGCTCCCAGATCACCCCATTCTCTTTCCACCTACACTCTGAGCACCACAAGGGGCCACAGATGGGCACATGTGAACACCCCAGTCCACAAACCCAAGCCACTTCCACATTGCCAACTCTCCCCTGCCATGGCCAACCCTCAGAAGGGATGTTCATGCTGTCAGGGGTGAGCCCTCAGGAAGACAGAAAGAATAAAGGAGTCCACCAAGGGCCTGGAGGTGGGGGCTGGGGGACACTTGGGCAGGGATCTGGCATGTTTGGTGCCCAGAACTTTTCTAGAAGGGTAGTATGACCAAGGAGTGAGGCAGGCCACCCCTCCCTACTTCCCTTTTCCTTGCTCTGCTGAGGAGAGCCAGACTGGAGGCTGTCCAAAGTTATTTAGCAAATTGTACTTTTTTTTCCTGGAGAAGTAGAAACAGGGTGAAATCAATAAAGTGTCAGCAATATGGATAAAGAGTATAATGATTTTCTTTATATTATTTTTATTTTTGAAACTTTTTGATATATTGGAAATTATTTTGTAATATAATTTTTAAAAGACATGTTACTAAGAAAAAAAATCCACTAAAACCTTTTTTCCTGGAAGTCTATTTTCTCTTTTTACAAGCCAAACTGTGTAAGTATAAATAAGTATTTAATATTCATTTTCCTTCTTTTAAATTATAATCCAACTTGGTTTCAGTTGAGTTTGTGGAAACCTAGCTAAAAGCCAATGTGAGGCCAGCTCTTTCTTTCTAGAGCCTCTTCTCTCATCACTAATCCCTGTGAGGTTCTAAGCTTTATTGTAGTGGGAGTAGAAAGTCAGTACTAGCATGAATGGGTGAATAAGGAAATAAATGAATAACTGCAAGGATAATGATGGGTTTTTAAAATGATTTCAAATAAAATATAGGCAATAGATTTCTGCTCTGAGAAAATAGAGTAAACATACTTTTTCCTATTCTTCCTACTAAGTACAACTAAAATCTTGGGCATTGTTTAAGCAAACATAAAAAGACTCTGAAAGGTGGTGAAAAGAAGGCAGATTGGCTAGGGATCTCATTGGCTAGGGATCTCAGGACCCAAGGAATGACAGGGTGGTGTGTTCCCTGGGTTTTCCCTTTTCCCCATATATCCTAAACTCGAAGCTGTGAAAGTCAGCTATCTGAAAGTACCAACAGGTACAGATTAAAAAAACCTCCAAACAAAAGCCAGCTTTCTTTCAATTCAAAGACCTGGAAAGGGGCAGCCAAACAAGCTAGGAAACTTTTAGATAATAATCACACTGTGCCAGTTTGAATCTGTTGTATACCCTAGAAAAGCCAAGTTCTTTCATCCTCATTCAATATTGCTGGGGGGGGGGGCGGGGAGCTTTTCTATTGTTTCCATGGAGATGCAAGTCACTCATTTGTGGGCGGTAGCTTTTTATTAGATGGTTTCCATGGAGATGTGTCTCCACCCATTCAAGGTGGAGTTGCTTACTAGAGCCCTTTAAGAGGAAACCATTTTGGAAAGAGTTATGAGAGATAGTTCTGGTGAGAACTGACAGAGCCAACAAAATGGACAGAGCACCAGGGAAGCTGTTGAAGAAAAAGCCAGCAGTTATCTCCATGTGCCTTTCCAGCTGAGAGAGAAACCCTGGATGACATCAGCCTTCTTGAACCAAGGTATCTTTTCTTGATGCCTTAGATTAGATATTTTTAGAGCCTTGCTTTGAATTTGGACATTTTCTTGGCCTTAGAACTATAAACTTGCAACTTAATAAATTCCTCTTTTTTAAAAGCCATTCTGTTTCTGGTATATCACATTCCTGCAGCTTTAGCAAACCAGAACACACACTAATGCAGTGAAATGCCACAGAAAATATCTGTGGCCTCATCCAGACACATACCACATGGGCCAAATGAAGAACCTGGACATCCATCCTTGCCGAGCTGTAATGTAGTGTCACAAACCCCTTGCTGGGATGGTGTCAACAAAAGCCTAGTAGATAGTCAGGACATTCATCACCACCCAATGGTAATGAGGCAAACCCCCAACCTGTGGTGTCAGCGGAGGCCATATGAGAAGCAGTAACTGGGCACTCCTATCCATCCTAGCCAAGGAGGCATTAGTGGAGTCCTAGTGGGGAGCCAGAACCCCCATCCCTGCTCAACAGTAACAAGGAGCCCCACCATAACTCCAGTATCAACAGAAGCCAAGCGGTGAGCTTGAAATTCTAACTGTAGTTGGCAGTAAAAGAGTGGTATCTTTCCCTTCCCACTGGAAGGTGTCAAAGGAAGCCAGCTAAAACAGGATTAAATAAGATCTAGAGTCTCATAACATAATATCTAAAATGTTTAAGTTTCAATTGAAAATCACTCATCATATGAAGACCTAGGAAAATCTAAAACATAATAGATAAAAAGACAATCAAAACATGCTAACACTGAGAAGACAGAAATGTTAGCAATATCTGACAAAGATTTTAAAGCAGTCATCATTAAAATGCTTCAATGAGCAATTACAGAATGCTCAAAACAAATGAAAAAGTGAAACATCTCAGCAAAGGAAAAGAAGACCAAAAATGGAAACATTATAACTGAAAAAAATACAATAACTGAAAAATTTAAAAAACACAATGAATACCTACCAGCAAAATGGAAAAGACAGAGGAAAGAATCAGTGAGCTGGAAGACAATTTCCAAATTTGAACAACAGAGAGAAAACAGACAGAAAAAAGAATACCATAGTGTCAGGGAGACTTCCAGGAAGATGGTCAAATAGAGTAGCTCAAGAGTAGCCCTGCTCCATGGAAGTTAGAGAAGGGACAGGAGGGTGACTGAGGCAGCAATTTGGGAGTGCAGCTGACCTGGGAGAGCCTTCTGCACCATGTGGAATAGGCCTGGTTGCAGAGGCCAAGGAACTGAGAGGCAGAAAGCTGGAGTCTAGCTTGGAGGCATGGAGCTGACAGGAGTGCATGGACAGAAGCCGGGGATTAGGAAGTGAGCCAGGCCATGTTCCTTGGGTGCGCTACCCTCACCAGTGCAGCCCTGTGACCAGCAACTTACCCCACACCCCACGCACCCAAACCCCAATACCTGCTCCCATTCCCTGTGCTACAGGTGCCCCCACCCTACCAGGCCCCAGTGCATGTACCTGTGCCACACCCCCACCCCAAAGTGCAGCCCAACCCATCTCTCCCACACTCCTCCTGAGCACTATCTCCCCTTCCCTGTTCCCTACAGGCTGTTGACAGCGTATAAAGGCTGCAGGCACTAACCTCAATACCCAGGCTACCCCTACCCCCTGCCCATAGTGTTACACAGCCTCACCCTGCCCCCCCCCAATCCCTGCACATCAGTTTATGGCACTCCTAGGCTCATGTATGTGCACGGTTCCCCAGTCACATCATTCAGCTCTGGGAACTGAACTTTATAGCAGTCCTAGAACCGTGCATGTACATGGCTCTCAGCCACAATTCTCAGCTCTGAGAAAGTGTTGACTGGCAAAGCAGGTCACATCTGTCCCCAATCCATGAAGGCATACCACCAACCAGCTGCCACAGCTCTATGCAAGTGCACAAAGTGTCCCATGCCTTAGACCACAGCACACCAGTGTTACATCCCGAGACCAGTGCAACTGCACAGCAACATCCTCCCTGGTCGCTGGGTACCCACATTCACAAGTATCAGCATAAAATATCCCCAACCTGTACCTATACCTACCCCAAAACAAATCACTGCACTGAGCGTCCCACCCTGTACCCTACTCCCTGCTGTACAACCATCCTGCAAACACAAGGCTGAGACTGCTGAAAGAAATCAACTCCCAAGTCAATCAAGATATTTACATGCCACAAAAGCAGCAGAAGATCACTAAGCATAACACAATGCAGACAGAGATAGCCCTGCCTAATGACCAAATTAAAACACCAAAGGAGACACAAACATTGGAATAACTAATCAAAGATGTCCATACAACTCTACTTAATAAAATAAGTGAGATAGCAAATGGCATAGAGGAGATCAAGAAGGCAGTAGAAGAGCATAAAGAAGAATCTGAATAGAAGATATCACAGACATTAAAGACTCGGCCAAATAAAAAACATACTAGAGGCATACAACACCAGATTTGAAGAGACAGAAGAAAGAATAAGTGAGCTAGAGGACAGGATAAATGACTTTGAAGACTCAAAACAGCAAATGGCAAAAAAGATGGAAAAAATTGAATTGGATCTCAGGGAAATAAGAGACAAAACAAAGTGCACAAATATAAGAATCCTTGGTATCCAGGAAGGAGAAGAGAGGATTAAAGGGCTAGGAAGAGTAGCTGAAGATATAATGGGGGAAAACTTCCCAACCCTCATAAAGGATATAAATTTACAAGTCAAAGAAGTCCAATGAACCCCAAGCAGAATAAATCCAAATAGGCCTTCCCCAAGACACATACTAATCAGTCCGTCAAATGTTGAAGAGAAGCAGAAAATCCTGAAAGCGGCAAAAGAAAAAAAACAAAACCTACTACATACAAGGGAAATCAAATAAGACTGAGCTCAGACTATTCAACTAGCACCCTGGCAGTGAAAAGGCAGTGGTATGATATATTCAAGACCCTGAAAGAGAAAAACTTCCAACCAAGAATTCTGTACCCAGCCTAATTGTCCTTCAAAACTGAGGGAGAGATTAAAATTTTCACAGACAAAGAAGTCCTGAAAGAATCTGTCAACAAAAGACTGGCCCTATAAGAAATACTAAAAGGAGTTTTGCCAGCTGAAAAAAAAAGACAGGAGAGGGACGTCTGGTGGAGGGCACAGAATTAAAGAGTACTAATGGTAATTTAAAGAATACAAACAGAAAGTGGGAAGAGAATATATAGATTTGACAAATAAAATCCTCAATAGATAGAACAACCAGACAGAAGATCAACAAGGAAATAGAGAAGTTAAATAACTTGATAAATGAATTAGACCTAACAGACAAATTTAGGCCATTGCACCCCTCAAAAACAAGGACATACATTCTTCTAGTGCTCATGGAACATTCTCCAGGATAGAGCATATGCTGGGGCACAAAACAGGTCTTCACAAATTTTAAAACATTGAAATCATTCAAAGCAATTTCTCTGATCACAATGGGATGAAGCTGGATCTCAATACCACCAAAGAATGAGAATATTCACAAATACATGGAAATTAAATAATATACTCTTAAACAAACAGTGGGTCAAAGAAGAAATTGCTAGAGAAATAAGAAGCTATCTGGAGATGAAAGAAAATCAGAATACAACTTATCAGAACTTGTGGGATGTGGCAAAGGCAGTGCTGAGAGGGAAATTTATTGCCCTAAATGCCTATATTAAAAGGCAAGAGAGAGCAAAGATTGAGGACTTAACAGCACACCTGGAGGAACGTGAGAAAGAACAGCAAACTAACCCCAAAGCAAATAGGAGATAACCAAGAAATAACCAAGATTAAAGCAGAGATAAGTGAATGGGAGAACAAAAGAACAATAGAAAGAATCAATAAAACCAAATGTTGGTTCTTTGAGAAAATCAATAAAATTGATGGGCCACTAGCAAGACTGACAAGGAAAAAAGGCAACGGGATGCAAATAAATCAGAAATGAGGAGGGGTGTGTTACCGCAGACCCTGAAGAAATAAAAGAAATTGTAAGAGGATACTATGAACAACTATACACCAACAAACTAGACAACATAGATGAAATGGACAAATTCCTGGAGACACACAAACAAGCTACAATGACTCAGGAAGAAATAGAAGAGCTCAACAAACCAATCACAAGTAAAGAGATTCAATCATTCATCATAAAGCTTCAGACATTCCAGAAAGAACTAACACCAATCTTGCTCAAACTTCTACAAAAAACTGAAGAAAAAGGAACTCTACTTAATTCATTTTATGAAGCTAATATCATTTTAATACCAAAACTTGGTAAAGATGCTGTAAGAAAGGAACACGACAGGCCAATCTCCCTAATGAACACAGATGCAAAAATTCTCAATAAAATATTAGCAAATTGAATCCAACAACACATTAAAAGAATTATACACCATGACCAAGTGGGGTTTATCCCAGGAATGCAAGGATAGTTCAACACAAGAAAATCAGTTAATGTAATACAGCACATTAACAAATCAAAAGGGAAAAATCACATGATCATTTCGACTGATGTGGAAAAAGGATTAGACAAAATTCATTATCCTTTTCTGATAAAAACACCCCAAAAATAGGAATCAAAAGTAACTATCTCAATATGATAAAAGGAATATATGAAAAACTGATAACCAGCATTGTAATCAATAGAGAGAGACCAAAAGCTCTCCCCAAGATCAGGAACAAGACAAGGATGCCCACTGTCACCACTATTATTCGACATTGTGCTAGAAGTTCTAACTAGAGCAAACAGGCAGGACAAAGAAATAAAAAGCATCCAAATTGGAAAGAAAGAAGTAAAACTCTCATTATTTGCAGATGATATGATACTATACATGGAAGATCCTGAGAAATCTACAGCAAAGTTACTTGAGTCAATTAACAAATTCAGCAAGGTGGCAGGATATAAAATTAATGTGCAAAAATCAGTAACATTTCTATACACAAGCAATGACCTAGCTGAGGAGTCAGTTAAAGAAAAAATTTCATTCAAAATAGCAACTAAAAGGATCAAGTACTTAGGAATGAACTTAACTAGGGACATAAAGGACTTGTAAACAGAAAACTACATAATATTGCTAAAAGAAATCAAAGGAGATCTAAATAGGTGGAAAGATATTCCCTGCTCATGGATAGGAAAACTAAATATAGTTAAGATGTCAATTCTCCTCAAATTGATCTACAGATTCAACATAGTACCAATCTAAATTCCAACAACCTACTTTGAAGACTTGGAAAAGCTAGTTGCCAAATTCATCTGGAAGGGAAAGAGATCCTGAATAGCTAAAAGCATCCTAAAAAAAGAAGAACAAAGTGGGAGGATTACCAATCCCTGATTTTAAAACCTATTATAAAGCCACAGTGGTCAAAACAGCATGGTACTGTTACAAAGACAGAAGCACTGACCAATGAAATCAAATCAAGAGTGCAGAAATAGACAACCAAATCTATGGTCAACTGACTTTTGACAAGGCCCCAAAATCCTCTGAACTGGGACAAAATAGTCTTTTTAATAATTGGACATGGAACAACTGCATAACAATACCAAAAGAATGAAAGAGGACCCCTATCTTACACTCTACACAAAAATTAACTCATAGTAGATCAAACACCTAAATATAAGAACTAGCACCATAAAACTTCTAGAAGAAAATTTAGGGAAACATCTTCAAGACTTGGTAATAGGAGGTAGCTTCCTAAACTTTACACCTAAAGCACAAGCAACAAGAGAAAAAATAGATAAATGGGAACTCCTCAAAACAAAATGCTTCTGCACCTCAAAAGACTTTGTCAAAAAGGTGAGCAGGCAGCCAACTCAATGGGAGAAAATATTTGGAAATCACACATCAGACAAAGGTTTGATTTCCTGTATATACAAAAAAATCATACAGCTCAACAACAAAAGAACACATAACCCAATTTAAAAATGGGCTAAAGATATGAATAGGCATTTTCTGAAGAGCAAATACATATGGCTCAAAAGCACATGAAGAGATGCTTATTTTCATTGGCTATAAGGGAAATGCACAAGGAGATGCCACCTAACATCATAAGAATGGCTGCTATTGAAGAAGAAGGAAACTATAAATGTTGGAGAGGATGTGGAGAAACTGGGACACTTATGCACTGCTTGTGGGAATGTATAATGGTGCAGCCACTATGGAAGACTGTTTGGCAGTTCCTTAGGAAACTAAATATTGAGTTGCCCTATGGCCCAGCAATAGCACTATTTGATATATACCAAGACATTTGCAAACCAATGTTCATAGCAACTTTATTGACAATCGCCAAAAGATGGAAACAAACCAAATGCCCATCAACAGATGAGTGGATCAACAAAATGTGGTGTATACATACAATGGAATATTATGCAGCAGTAAAATAAAATGACATTCTGAATCACATGACAAGATGGATGAGCCTTGAGGACATAATGCTGAGTGAAATTAGCCAGACACAAAAGGATAGATACTGTATGATTCCACTTTTATGACCAGCATAAAGATATAATCAGAGGCTTATAAAACAGAATATAGGGGATTTAGAGATACATAGAAGCTATGTAATGAGATGGGTGAACCATTAGCTTATGAGATTGAACTCCAATGGAAAGGAGTAGATAGGTGTGAAGGTGGTTTTCTTGCAGGTCTGTAAGTAATATTACCATATTGAAGATGAACAAGATTGATAGGGGTTGCATAGACCTACGAGTCCCACTGATTAACACTAGAAATATGAATTAGTTCTTACAAGAATTACTTCAAAGTTATGATTCTTGTACAAACAGTGTTTAAGTCCAGTGTACAGGGGGAAAACCGCTATTGCCTGCTATGTGCTATCTTCAAAAGGAAACCATCAGCACTACCACAGCAACAGCAAAGGTAAATAATGGGGGGAGGGACAAGAATCAAGAGGTTTAGATTTCCTATTTGGCGAGAGTGTGTTTATTGGTTTTCTTTCTCTTGGAACAATGAAATTATCAAAAATTGAGAATATTGGTGGACTGTGGACTTTGGGCCCTCTACATGATGCCCGACAAATGCAGGTGGATTAAGGATGCACTGACAGAGAAGTAGATTGGTGAACGATGGTGTATACTTATGAACAAAGGCGCTGTGCTGCTACAAAAAAGAACAATGTCATGAAGCATGCAGATATGTGAATGAACATGTGGGATATTTGGTGAGGCACAATAATCCAGAAACAAAAGACCAACAATGGTATTGTCACCTTTAGAAAATGCTTATAAGAAAACAGGCCTAGATTATAAGCTTTTAGAGCACACACAATAAATCCAGAGTGGTGATTATTATTTCTGGATTTTGAAAGGCTGTTTTATATATATGTAACCTGAT
Organism: Myrmecophaga tridactyla; assembly: GCA_004026745.1. NCBI lineage: Eukaryota > Metazoa > Chordata > Mammalia > Pilosa > Myrmecophagidae > Myrmecophaga > Myrmecophaga tridactyla. The sequence goes on from PVIY010005903.1 coordinate 47,774, forward strand.
ATTTAGAGATAACAATGAAGCCAAACAGGTTAGAGTTAAAGTAATTCAGATCATAGGGGTAAGGAAGACATTGCCTATATTTTAGAACCACACATACTCTTTGAGACCAATGGAAGAAAGGTTTATTTGGTCTGGAACTAAAATTTTCTGTAGTGCATACTCTAATTCAACCTATCTGTATAGCTCATTTGAACAATTGAAACACAGGAAGCCCAGAATAAGAAAGAGGTCCTATAATCCTGTACAGATTATTGTAATGCCTGGATACATCCTAGAGTATATTAAGCAATAATCAAAAAGTATTGGCAATGTATCCTGAGGGAGGGGAGAATATGGAACTATTAAATCTTACCATCAGGGAATCCCCTGATACTGTGTCAAACTTTAGGGACACCAAAATCAATAGGAAATGCCCTCAATTATAAGGCTTGCTCTTGTGAAGCTTATGTAGGCAGCAGAGAAGCTTAGACTACCTGTAGGCATGCCTAAGAGTTACTTCTGGAGGACCTCTTTTGCTGCTCAGATGTAGCCTCAGTATCTCTAAGCCCAACTCTGCAAGTGAAATCATTGCCCTCCCCCCAACATGGGACATAACATCCAGGGGTGAAAGTCTCCCTGGTGACATGGGAGGTGACTTCCAGGGATGAATCCAGACCTGGCACTGTGGGATCAACAATTCCATCCTGACAAAAGGGGGGAGAGAAGTGTAATTAATAAAAATTTCAGTGGCAGAAAGAGTTCAAATAGAGTCAAGAAGCTACTCTGGAGGTTGCTCTTACACACACTTCAGTTAGACCTTGCTACCTATCATAACCTGCCAACTCCCAACCAGGACCAGTCCAGCCAATCCTAAAGAATACCTAGGGCAGTATATAAGATTCTACAAGGGTTCCAGGCACTAGAGTGCCAGTAACTTTCCAGAAACCTACAATCTCCAGATGGGCCCCTGGTCCAGATAACTCCTGAAACCTAGCCCAGCCTCTCCAGAACATCAGATAGTTCCATCTCCCTACCCCATACTAGTGACAGACCCTTCCAATATCAAAAATTTAGAATGGCCATAGCCCAAACACCTCTAAAGAGAGGGATGGAAGATCAAAGTTGATGATGGAATTATATAGAGAAGATAGGATTTAACAAATGACTATGAGTGGTGAATCATTAAATTGATATCTCTTTTAGTCTCCAGCATTTTAGAGCAGCTTGAAGTAAAAATCTAAAATTGTGAAATTGTAACCTGTGTCAAACTCTGAAATATGCTATACAACTACTTGTGGTACTGTGCTTTGAAATGTATAGCTTTTTTTGTATATATGTTATTTTTCACCAAAAAAAGAAGGAAAAAAGTGGATTGTGAGGATAAAAAAGTATTTAAGCCCTCTAGCCTCCTATATTCTGGAGCAGTTAGAAAGAAAAATATGAGAGGATGGTATGGTGGCCGTGAGAAACTCTGTGATCGGTCCTGTAACTACTAGTTGAAGGGTGCTTTCAAAACCATTGCTTTTTTATTTTTTTGCTTTGTATATATGTTATACTATGCAATAAAAAAATTAAATATCAATAAAAGAAACAAAGCAAAATGAATGAATGAGTGAATGAAGAACTTAAGAGCTAGAAATTAAGTCATTCAGATTATCCTGCCATATAATCCAATTGCACTACAATAAATTCAAATCTAAAAATAAAGAAATTTTTTTTTAAGTGTCAGGGAACTGTGGAGCTATCACAAAAGACTTCTAATATTCATGTTACTAGGGTCCTGAAAGAAGAGAAAGAGAACAGGGCTGAAAAAGTCTTTGAATAGATTGTAACTAAATACTTTCCAAACTTGTCAAAAGATAAAAATTTGCAGATTCAAATTGCTGAGTGACCTCTAAACAGCATAAACTCAAAGAAATCCACACCAGGCATATCATAATTAAATTTTTGAAAAGAAAGTTGTGCCAGTTTGAATCTATTGTGTGCCCAAGAAAGGTCAAGTTATTTAATCCTCACTCAATATTGCTGGTGGGATCTTTTTGATTGTTTCATGGAGATGTAACCTACAGCAATTGTGAGTGGTAACTTTTGCTTAGATAGTTTCCATGGATATGTGTCTCCACTCATTCAACATGTGGTTGCTTACTAGAGCCCTTTAAGAGAGAACCATTTTGTAAAAAGCTTTAATGCTGACAGTGCCCACACAGCCAGAGATATTTGGAGTTGCATAAGGAAAATGCCCCCAGGGAAGTCTTATGAAATGTGGAGAGAAAGCTAGCAGATGTTGTCATGTGCTCTCCCAGTTGAGAGAGGTGTGCAGAAGCCAGAAACCCCAGCAGATGCCAGCCACATGCCTTCCCAACTGACAGAGGTGCTCCAGGCAGCATCAGCCTATTTTGAGTGAAGGTGACCTCTTAATGGTGCCTTAATTTGGACATGTTCATGGCCTTAGAACTGTAAACTTGCAATTTATTTATTAAGTTTAAAAAAATCCATTCTATTTCTGGTATATTGCCTTCCTGCAGCTTGCAAACTAAAACAAAAGGCAAAGGAAAAAAACTTGAAAGCAACCAGAGAAACAATGAACTGTCTATAGGGGAAAAACATTATGAATGATGGTGGATTTCTAATCAGAGGCCAGAAGAAAGTAGTAAAACATTTGCAATTGCTAACAGAAATGACTGCCAACTCAGAATTCTATATCCAGCAAAAACATCCTTCATGAATGAAGAGGAAATCAAGGTAATGTCAGATGAAGGAAAACTAAGAAAATTTGTTGGTAGTACACCTACTGTAAAAGAATGACTAAAGAAAGTTCCCCAAAGCAGAAAAGAAACAATAGAAGCAAGCAACTTGGAACATGAAGAAGGAAGAAAGAATATTGCAAGCAAAAATATGAGTGAATAGGTCTCCTTTCTCCTCTTAACTTTTCTAAATTATAGTTTATAGTTGAAGCAAAAATTATAACACTACCTGATGTGGTTTTAAGTTTATATAGATGAAATGTTTAAGGCAGTTACATTATAAATGGCGGAAGATAAGGAAATGAAAAGGGAGGTAAGGTTTTATGCTTCACTTGAACTGGTAAAATGATGATACTACTAGAATGTGATAACTTAGGTATACATATTGTAATACCTAGAACAATCACTTAAAAAGCTATACAAAGAGATAAACTCAAAAATACTATAAGTAAATCAAAACAGAATCCCTCCAAATATTCAAGTAATCCATAAGGATGAAATAGGAACAAAAAGCAGAAAACAAATAGAATGAAACAATAGACAATCTATAACATATTAATTGCATTGTACGTTGTGCCAGTTTGAAACTATTATGTACTCCAGAAGGCCATGTTTTAATCCTGATCCAATCTTGTGGGGGTAGCCATTTCCTTTAAACCTGATTCAATATTATAAGGTAAAAACTTTTGATTAGATCATCCATCTCCATGGAGATATGACATGCCCAATTGTAGGTGTGGCCTTTTGAGTAGATAGAGAGGTGACTCCACCCATTCAAGATGGGTCTTGATTAGTTTACTGGAATCCTTTAAAAAGGAAACATTTTGGAGAAACCTTAGATGCACATGCAGACACAGACACAGACATTTAGAAATGCAGATGCATGTGCTTGGAGAACAGTTCAGAGCTGACAGACAGATGTTTGGAGATGCATGGAGTGCTGACAGAGAGAACAGATGCCTAGGCATAGGGAGAGCACAGCGGACATCATCATGTGCCTTCCCATGAGCTGTTAAGCCAGCTAGAACCCAGAATTGTACACTGGAGGAGCTAAGTGAAGGCCCACAGATGCTTAGAGAGGAAACAGAGGCTGAAAGCAATGGAGCCCATGAGCATGAGCAAGGGACCAGCAAAAACCAGCCATGTACATTCCCAGCTAACAGAGGTGTTCCAGATGGCATCAGCTTTTCTTGAGTGAAGGTAACCTCTTATGATGTCTTAATTTGGACATTTTCGTGGACTTAGAAATGTAACTTACATCTTATTAAATTTCCTTTTTAAAAACTGTTCCATTTCTGATATATTGCATTCTGGCAACTTTAATGAACTAATACAAATGTAAATTGTGTAAATACACCATTTAAAAGACAAAGATTGGCAGAATGGGCTAAAAAAATCCACAATCCAATTATACACTATCTATATGAAACTCTCATGTATTAACAGGTTGAAAGTTAAAGAAATCAAGAGTGGTATATCAATATCAGATAAAGTAGACTTCAGAGCATAGAACATTTCTAGGGACAGGAAAGGACATTATAATAATGAAAGGTTAAATCCACTAAGAAAATACAGCAATCCTAAATATGTATATTCCAAACAACAAAACTGCAAAATATGTGGACAAAAATGATAGAACTGAAAAGAGAAATAGACATATCTTCAGTCAGTGTTGGGAATTAAAACACCCCTCCCTCCATAGAAAAACCAGACTGAAAATCCTCAAATATATATATGAACTCAACAACATCATCAACCAAGAAGGCCTAATTAACATTTATAGAACACTCCATCGAACAAGAGCAGGATAAACTTTCTTTTCAAGTGTTTCCAGAACATAAGCGATCCTTGACACATTTATAATAATTGAAGTCATATAGAGTATGTTCTCTAACCACAATGGAAATAAACTAGAAATCAATAATAAAAAGAAAATTGGAAAATCTTCGAATACTTTAAAACCAAACACACTTCCAAATAAGTGTGGATTATTTAAATAATCCATGGATAAAAGAGGAAGTCTCGAGTAATTTTTAAAAATACATATTAAACCAAGTGAAAATAAAATATAATATATCAAAAGCTGTGGGAGACAAAGTAGTGATGATAGTGAAATTTATGGCATGAAATTCATACATTCAAAAAGAGGAAGAGTCTCAAATCAATAGTATGAGCTTCTGCTACAGGAACTTAGAAAAAAGATAAATGAAATAATCCAAAGGAAGCAGGAGGAAGAAAATAGTAAAGAACAGAAATCAATGAAATTAAGAAGAGAAAGCCAGTAGAGAAAATGAATTAAACAAAGGTCAGATTCTTTGCAAAAATTAATAAATTGACAAATGTCTTACAAAACTGAAGAGGAAAAAGATGATGAAATATAAATTATCAATATGAGGAAATAAACAGGGACTATCACTACAGACCCTACATATTTCAAAAGGATAATAAGGGAATACTATTAATAATCCTACGTGCATAAACTTGACAACCTAAATGAAATGGAGCAATATCTTTAAAAATGCAAACTGCCACAGCTCACCCAATGTGAAAAAGATAATTGTACTAGCCCTATAACTATTAAGGAAATGAAATTTTAAATTTTACTCTACTTCTAAAACAAAAAGAAAGAAAGAAATCTTCATCCTCAACTGGCCTTACTGGTGAATTCCACAAAATGTTTAAAGAAGAATGAATACCAATTGAAGAGGCAGGAATATTTATTTCCCAATTCATTTTATGAGGTTAGTATTATCCTGATACCTGAATCAAAGAGAGTACAAAAAAAAAGAGAAAAGTGCAAGCCATTCTCATGAATATAGACACAAAATCCTTAACAGAGTGTCAGCAAATAGATTTCAGCAATAAAAAAGAATTATATATAATGGCTAGGTGGAAGTTATAACAGGGATGCAAGCCTGGTTTGATAATTGAAAAGAAATCAATACAATCCACCACATTTATAGGCTAAAGAAGAAAAATCACATGATCATATTAATGAATGCAGAAAAAGCATTTGACAAAATTCAACACTCATTTATGATAAAAGTTCTCAGAAAAATAAGAATAGAAAGAAGCTAAACTCAATAAAGAGTATCTACAAAAACCTTGAAGCTAACAATATACTTAATGCTGAGTATTCAAATGCTTTGCCCTTATAATCAGACACAGCAAGGATGTATGCTTTCACATAATGCCAGAGAAGGCAGGAAAAGGAATAAGAGGCATACAGACGAGAAAGGAAGAAATAAAACTTCACCTATTTGCAGATGACATGATTGAATTGATAGAAAATTTCAAGTAACCTAGGGGGAAAAAATCTGGTAGTACTAATAAATGGAGTCAGAAAGTTTGCAGTACATTAGACAAACATAAAAATACACTATTTCTGTATACAAGAAACACACATAGGGCACAAAAATTTTAAAAATAGTTTTAAATCCTCAAAAACACTGAATAATTAAGTGAAAATTTAATAAAATACATACAGGATTTTTATGCTAAAAACTATAAAATGTTGATGAAAGAAATTAAACATTAAATAAATGGAGAGAAACTCCATTGCTCATGAATTGAAAGACTCAACAGTGTAATACCAGTTCTCCCCAAATTTATTTACAAATAAATTTGCAATACGAGATACTCACATGGAAAAACAATGAAATATGACCCCCGCCATACAGCATACAAACAAAAAAAACAATCCAATTAGAAAATTGGCAAATGAAATAAGGAGATATTTCACTGAAGAAGATACACAAATGGCAAATAAGCACATGAAAAAAGTTCAATATCATTGTCCATTAGAGAAATGCATATCAAACCTAAAATGAGATCTCACTATATACCTATCTGAATGGCTACAATAAAAAATAGTGACAACACACCATCTTAGAGGGAATGCAAAGAAATTGGCTCATTCACAAATGGGTGGTAAATCACTTAGAAAAACACTGGCAAATTCTTAAAAACTAAATATACAACTACCATTTGACCCAGCAATCACATTCCTGTGCATTTATCCTAGAGAAATGAAGAGTTATATTCATGAGAAAATTGTATAAAAATGTTTATAGAGGCTTTATTTTAGTAGCTCCAAACAGGAAAACACCAGATGTTCCTCATTGGGTGTATAGTTAAACAAACCATGGTACATCCATACCATGTAATACTACTGAGCAATAAAAAGAATGAGCTATAGATATGTGCAATAACCTAGATGAATCTCCATTGAATTATGCTGTGAAAGAAGCCAATTGAAAAGGTTGCATTCTGTAATTCAATTTATATAGCATTCTTGAACTGACAAAATTATAGAAATGGAGAACATATTAATAGTTGCCAGGGTTTAAGAGGGGAATGGAGGTGAAAGGGAAGTAGATATGGCTATAAAAAAGAAGCATAGGTGAACTTTATGGTGATAGAAATGTTTGGTATCTTGACTGAATCAATAGCAATATCCTGGTTGTGATATTGTACTGTAGATTTGCATGATGTTCCCATTCAAGGAAACTAGGTAAAGAGTACATGAGATGACTCTGTATTATTTTTAAATTGCATGTGAATCTACAATTATATCAAAATATAATGTTTGATTAAAATTTACTACCTTACCCCTATTTGGAATTAAATGCCTTTGTTTGAATTAGGAATCAGAGCAGAATACATACACAGATTTGTTATTATACATCTATACATGAAGAAAGAAAAAAAATTCTAATTTTCTTCTTTGGCTTATGGGGGGAAAAGTAATTGTACCATTAGAAAATAAACATATCAATTTATAATTATAACAAGTATCTGGCATAATAAATAATTAGATTGTAGACTTTTACAGGACAAGCTGCAATAGATGACTGTCAGAATATTAAAAAGATTGCATACCATTAACCAAGTGATATTCATCCCAGGAATGAAAGGTTGATTCAACATGTAAAAGTTAATCAATATAATATACTGTATTAGTAAAAGAAAAGAAAAAACACAAGATAATATCAATAGATGCAAAAAAAAAGCATTAATGAAATCCAAAACATTTTCATAAAAACCACACAATAAAGTAGAAATAGAAGGGAACTTCCTTAACCTGATAAAGGGCATTTATGAAAATCCCACACATAACATCATGGTTAATGGTGAAAGACTGAAATCTTTGCCCCTGAAAAACAAGACAAGTATGCCCAGTCCTGCTACTTTTATTTAACCTTATACTTGAAGTTCTAGTCAGGAAAATTAGTTAAGAAAAAGAAAGAAAAGTCATCTAGACTGGAATGGAAGAAGTAAAGCTATTTCTATTCAAAGATACATGATCTAATATATAGAAAATCCTTAAAAAAATCTACATACAAAAAAGCTATTTGAGCTAATAAATGAGCTCACCAAAGCTGCAGGATACAAGAGTAATATACAACTGCACACTTGTACTGAAGAATTAGAAAATGAGATTAAGGAAACAACTCCATTCAGAATAGCATAAAAACAATAAAATATTTAGAAATAAATTTAACAAAGTACATGACCTATGCTCTGAAAATTCTAAAACATTATTGAAATTCTTGGATTGGGATACTTAATGTCATTAAGATAGCAGTACTACCCAAAGTGATCTACAGATTCAATGCAATTCCTATTAATATTCTGACTGCCTTTTCTGGAGAAATGGACAAACTGATCCTAAAATTTAGATGTAAATACAAAGGACCCAGAATAGCCAAAGCAGTCTTGAACCAGGACTAAGCAGAGGACTCATGTTCCTGATTTCACAACTTACTACAAAGTTATAGAAATCAGAAGTGTGGTATTGGCATAAGGATTGTTTAAGTTTCCCTGGCTGCTCAAGCAAATACCATGCTAAAGATTACTTTAAACAATGGGAATTTATCAGCTCAAGATTTTAAGACTAAAAGAAAGTTCAAATCAAGGCATAATCAAAGTGATGCCTTCCCCCAAAAGACTACTGTGCTCTTGGGCTGGCTGCCTGTGATCCTCGATCCTTAGCTTGTCACATGTCAAGACACGTTGTCACTTCTCCTGGTCTCTTCCTGGTCTCTTATTGATATTCAGCTTCTGGCTGCTCCCTCTGTAGCTTTCTCTCCTTCTATCTGAGTTTCATTTCCCATATAAAAGACTTCAATAATAGGATTAAGATCCGTCTTGATTGAGGTGGGCTATAACTTAACAGAAATAGCCTTGTCAAAAGTTCTTACTTACAATAGGTTCACATTCATAGGAATGGACAAAGCTTAAGAACATATTTTTATGAGGTACATAGAGCTCCAAACCACCACAAGGATAGACATATAGATGAACGGAATAGAATTGAGAACCCAGAAATAACCCCATACATCTGTGTTCAAATGATTTTTAACAAGGGTGAAACACTATTCCAAGGGGAAAAAATAATCTTTTCAACAAATGGTGCTGGGACAACTGGATACGCACATACAAAATACAAAAATGAATTAGGGGGCGGGCCATGGTGGCTCAGTGACAGAGTTTTTGCCTGCCATGCCAGAGACTCCAGTTCATTTCCTGGTGCCTGCCCATGCAAAAAAAAAAAGAATTTGGATTCTTACCTTTAACTATATACAAAATTAACTTAAAATAGATCAAAGCCTAAATGTAAGCTTGAAAGTATAAAACTCTTAGAAGGAAATATAGGTGTAAATCTTCATGTGTTTGGATTGGGTGATGAGTTCTCATATATGACACCAAAAGCAATAAAGGAAAAGCAGATAAATTTACTTCATCAAAATTAAAAACTTTTGAGATCAAAGAAGACTACAACAAAAGTGAAAGTACAACTCACATAATGGGAAAAAATATTTACAAATCATCTTTTCAAAGTCTAGTTCCCAAATATATAAAGAACTTTTACAACTCAAGAAAAAGAAAAACAACCCATTTTTGAAATGGGAAAGGATTTTAAAAGCCATTTCTAGAAAGATGATATAAAAATGACCAATAAGTATATGAAAAGACACACAGCATCATTAGTCACAATGTTCCCTAAGTTACAATTAGGGAAATGTAAATCAAAATCACAATGAGGTAACACTTCACACTCATTAGGATGGCTATAATTTTTAAAACTAACTTAAAATTGAAAAATACAAGTATTGGGGAGTGTGGAGAAATTTGATCCATCATATATTCCTGGTGGAAATGCAAAATGGTATGGCTATTGTGGAAAACAGTTTGGCAGTTCTTGAAATGTTAAACAAAGGTTGCCATATAACCCAGCAATTTCACTCCTGGGTATATACCAAAAAGAACTGAAAACAATTTCACACAAAAACTTGTACATGGATGTTCATAGAACCATTATTCAAAAAAGCAAAAAAAAGTGGAAATAACTCAAAAGTCTATCCACTGGTGAATGGTTAAACAAATGTAGTGTATTTAGTATGTTTTCAACTATGAAAAGGAATGAAGTATTAATACATGCCACAACGTGGATGAACCTTGAAAGTATTATGTTACATGAAAGAAGTTAGTCAAAACTAACTAGTTAACTAGCTGGAGGACAGATTGTTTTATTCATAAGACTGTTCACTGAAAATATTCTTGAAATTATAAACTCTCCTGTAAGATATTATTTGTCTCAAAATTTTTTTCTTTACATGTAGTTTTTATGGAAACAAATACTACATGCAGAAAACGTCACTGTTGCTATATGAACTATATATGTATGTGTGTGCATATATGTATGTGCATATGTTGTGCATGTGTGTGTATAACTCACGCAAAAGAATTATAGGTAAATGTGCTCTTATCATCATTCTCATCTGTGCAAAGGTGTAAGTTGTCTGAAAAATTAATGGATAATCAATAAGGAGGCTTTTGTATTCCACCCTCTCTAGGAATAAAGCATTAACATACTTTGGAAGTCTTGGGATTATGGTTTACGATTAGAGAGTAGGTTGACCCTATACTCACAAGACCCTGAAAGTGAGTGTCTCCTTAGGTTTTGTATCCTAGGTACCTTGCTTGCCCCACCCTACTTCTGGCCCTTGGAGACATTTTTATCATCTATTTTCCTGGTATCATTCACACCACATAGAAGAGGCTCCAAATATATATTCAAACTATTGCCACTGAAGGTATTAGAAATTAACATATTCTTCTAGCTTGCTAGCTGCCAAAAATGTAACACACCAGAGATGGATTGGCTTTTAACAAAAGGGGATTTACTTCGTTAGTTTTTCAGAGGAAAGGCAGTTAACTTTCAACTGAGGTTCTTTCTTATATGGGAAGGCACAGGGTGATCTCTGCTGGCCTTCTCTCCAGACCTCTGGGTTCCAACAACTTTCCTGGGGTGATTCCTTTCTGCATCTCCAAAGGCCTGCGCTTAGCTGAGCTGTGAGTGCTGAAATGAGGTATGCTGAGCTGCTTGGGCTGTGCTACGTTAAGCTCTCTCATTTAAGCACCAGCCAATTAAATCAAACATCATTCATTGCAGCCGGCACGCCTCCTAGCCAACTGCAGATGTAATCAGCAACAGATGAGGTTCACATGCCATTGGCTCATGTCCACAGCAATAGAACTAGGTGCCTTCACCTGGCCAAGTTGACGCCTGAACCTAACTACTATGCATATGAAAGAAAAGTGAACATAAAATGAGCCAAACCAAGTGGACCTGAAGAGATATGTCACAATTATGTCTCACCAGAAAAATGGTCCATATTCAATTGGTGTGGAGTTTTCCCTCACTGATGCTCTTAACTTGCTGATGCCTCATTCCCTTCTCTCCCAGTCTGGTTCCCTAGTCATACCTGACTTTGAAATCTGGGCCTGAGAACCTTGTGACCAAGGCCGAACAGTCCACAGGGAAGTATAAGGCTACTAGGAAAACAGCCTTCTCTACCCTTTCTCCGCATACTCACCTTCTGGACCTGGATTCTGTCATTTCTTCTCCTACAAACCACCATATTCTAGAGGCCAGCATCCTCACTCCGAACATGAAGGAAAATTAGATAACCTATTTGTTGCTGTCTACTCACAGGAACTGCTAGGAGCATGCGCTCCTCCTGCATATAAGGGTACCCCATTAACTCCAGTGGAGGCCCCACAGCAAATACAGATGGACATCCTCCCTTTCCATCTCACCCCAGGGGACAGATCAAATTCAAGATCCTCCCCTCCCCTCCTTCCCCTCCCTGCTCCTCTCCTTTACTTTCCATACTGCTGTACCTGACTAGACACAGGCAGCATGTCCCAATATATGGGAGAAATAAAAACATGACATAAATTCTTAAGGCGGGGAAAACCCACAAATTCCCTACAGCATTACTTTGGATTACAAAGGAAAAATGAATTTTGGAGATAAGAGAGACCTTATAAATTATAAAGAAGAGTGGTTCAAGATTTTTAGATTTTCCAAATGAATATAATGTAGAAAAAATGGGGCACAGTATGGAAGGAGAATTTATTTGGTCAAACAAGGGACATTTGCTTTCACCATTATTTAATAAGGAAAGGGCATTTTAATATCAATAATATTGGATAAATATTATCTCAGAGTAAAAAATATAGAGAGATTAGGTTTACTAAAAACAAAACCTCACTACATATTCTTTTGTCTTTAATGTTTCATTTGATCTTAGATTCATGAAAACTCTGTCATGAGCCAACAATGTTGCTGTAACCACTATCTGGGAATCACTGAGCAAGGCCGATACTCTCATTTTACAATGAGTATTATTTTAATTTTTAATCTTATTGGGTAAAAATTTCCTTTTTAGCTTGGTTACCATGATTTGAAGATTTTGCTCCAACTGAAGACAATAGAAGACCACACTTTTCAAATTTTTCCATGTCTCATGTGTGCATAAGCTTAAGGAGTAAGCAAGCAGCATCTCTTTCTAAGATTTTTCCTCTCTTTTCCTAACATTATCCAATTTCTACTCCCATATTTCTGTTGTTAGTTTTAATCAGTTCTACCCCAAGATATTGCTTCAGCTTTTCTCATTCCAGTCTATTTTTCCACACCCCTCTCATTCATATTTTCCTAAAGAAGTTAAGGAATTTGCTCTCTGGCACGGACAAGAATAAACCACCTTAATTCTGGCATGTGAATGAATATCTGATCAAATTCTGTGACTTTATTTTGAGATCTCTCAACTATTTCTGCCTCATTAATCCTAAGAAATTTTAGACATCTGACCCATTCTAATGTGGGTTTATAAATAAAGAAAAAACAGAGTATAAATAAGTTTCTTTTACAAAATAATTCAGCCACAAAGACTCCTCCAATTGAAAATGGACACCCAGCTTTTCTGACTTTTTCCCCTCTCAAACTATTTTCCAGTTTCCAAAAGACACATTCAGCTTTGGAGAAGAAAACTGAGTTTGTTCACTGGCAAATCTCTGCCACACAGAAACCAGATAATTTGTGGTTTTGATCACAGGATTCTTGGAAATACCAAGTTCTGATCACTTAACAGAGTTGAAAGGACTGAAATTTCTTATTAGTTTTATAATTTTTACTATTAGAAAGAAGTACAGTTTGGAAGTTTAAAAATGTGGCATTAACCAATTGAGTACAGTTCCAACTCTGGGCAAGTTACAGAGTTGACTGGGCAAGTTACACAGCTTGCCACAGTGACTATAACTGAATAACTCACTTTTCTCTTCTCTATAACATACTTGATAGAGCTGTTAGTGACCATAATATTAAACAACACTCATTTACTAAATATTTGCTATTCCAGACGTGGTGCTAAGTATCTTACATAATTATGCTGAAAACACCTCAATTCAAAGGAACTTCAAGGTCATCACAGCTGGTGGTTAAATTGGAATTTGAATCCAGACCTTCTAACTGCAGAAGTTAATCTGCAAAATAGCCCTTAAGGAAGGTATTATTTGATACAACAAATGCAAAGTGCTGAACATAATTTCTGACATATCATAAGAAATCTCAGTAAAATTTTCTCTTTTGTTAATATCAAAAAATATTAATTAATATAATAATATGTTAAGGGGATATGATGTCTTACCTAGTATTCTGGGAAAAAGTTGACATTCTGATAGCAACTAGAATAGGTGCTGTATGCTATTTATTTTTGTACCCTGAGATTCTAATATTGATTGCTTAGTAAAGAGTTGGTGGTCTATAAATACCAGTTCTGGATGCTCATAATTATTTAATAAGGTCTATATTTAATCTACCACAATCATCCAAGCTCCCAAAGAAAAGTTTGGCATTAGCAACTGGCCTAACCCAAAACTATTTAGGACAAAGAAGCCTGTCTCCTTTCTGTTTATCTATAATATGTTTACAGCCATCGTTAGTGACAAGGCTTCTAAGACTATTATTTTAAGACCTATTCAAGAGAAAAAAAATATTATCTTCTCTTTGACTTTATCAAATAGTAGCCACTTACTTCTCAAATTTTAACAAAGCTATATAGGCAAGCTAAGGTCTGACATGCCCCTCAATCAAGCCAAAACAAGACACTGAAACATCTCAAGAGAACTTAAATACTTGGTTATTGGGAAAAAAAAGATTTGGGAAGTCATTTCTAATAAAAAAGTATTTAGTTTTTTTATCATTTTAAACTACTAGTTCAACAACAGAAGGAAAAACTCATTATTATTTCCTATTATTTTGGTTTATGACATTTCCTTTTAGTAAATTGCATCCCTATATATAATTCACAAAGAAAATGAGTTTTAGAGATTGTTCAGACAAATGCCTCCATTCTAAAGAAGTAGTCCAGAGAAGTTTTATATTTGTCTGATTAGTAGCAGAACAAGACTATCCTTGATTTAGGGATTTTTCAAACACATAGAAAGAAAGAGGGTGTTGGAATGATTGAAGGTTGAATAAGACAAGAAAAAGGACAGCTTCATAACAGTTCAGATATTCAAATCTAAGTGGTATTATGCAATCACACAAATCTGAATATATAATTTAAAAACCTTTGAATAGTAGGGTCAAATTCTCTTGAAATTTTCCTTCTCTTTATTTTTTTTAAAAAAGGAAGTGCCTAATTGAAACTATGCTACTTAGTTAACATAACTAATGATTTTATGCAAATCGACAGATTTCTAGACAGCTACTCTAATTATAAGGCAGAAAATGTAGATGCTTGGTCAAAGACTATGCTAAATTTTTCCTGCCAAAAACCATTATGTACTCAAATCAATATTTCAAAGTTCCTGTAAAGCTATCAATTGTGCAAAACAACATTTTAAATGAAAGTAAGCGGGCCCGGATTTAATTTTGTTCAACAATATGTGAGGTTTTTTTAAGCCATTGTAATAAAAACCTTGGATCCACATGGATCTAATTGTTTTATACACAAAAGTTTGTCTCACTGGACAAATATATGTTGGTGATAGAGGGCAGGTCTCATTAAAAAGCAAATAATGTGCAATAATTACTTAGGTATGTGAAACTCTCTTTGTCATCACAACCAACTCTGGAGAAGAGCTTTTTGGCTGGAATGAACAGAAATGCCAGAAGTAACAAGTCAATTAAAACTTCTTTATGTTCTAGTATAGCAGATTGTGTTTTATAAAAATGGCCATAGCAATGTTCGTTCCTAAAATTGAGATGATTCTGTGACTGCCTGGCAGAAAGAATTATGCATAACTTGTTAGGCAAGTTCATAAAAGGAGATATGGCTTTCACCTGGCTCTCTCAGGATGCTCACTCTTAGAACCCAGCCACAAGGTTGTGAGAAAGCACAGGTCACAGGAAGGGGCCAGCTGTAGGCAATCCAGGAGACAACTCCAGCTAAGCACTCAGCCACCGGACCCAGCCAAATTGCAGAATCATGAGCAAAATGAATGTCTTCACTGTAAGCCACTATGTGGTTCGATGATCCAAAATAGGTAATCAGAACATCTAGTTTTTGAAAGATGCATAATGAAGGACAAATTAATTTTCAATTAATTCTATTATTTTTGTTTTGTTTTTTTATATGCGAAGGCATCGGGAAATGTACCCGGGTCTCCGGTATGGCAGACAAGAACTCTGCCTGCTGAGCCACCATGACTCACCCTATTATTTTGGTTTATAACTCTCTCTCATTTCCAAATTCCCATCGAAGCAATGAATAAATTAGACCAACATAAACCATTTTATCAGTGTGCTAAATTTAACACAGAAGGCCTGAGGCTAAAACCTGGCACATCAAAACATTCACGTTTTACCTTTGACATGCATTTGCCACCCAGAAACATCGGATATTTGTACAACGTGATCGGTGACCCTTATACTTTGATCTGAGCTGTGTTCAGGCAAATTTCATGAAAAGGAGACTCTCCCTTCAGCAACCACTTTTTTGTTTCCTACCCCTTTCAGCATGTTTGTCACCCTAGGTCACTCATTGTCCCAAACTCCAAAAAAATGTACTATGTGGAGTGTTTAAATTGCTGTCTTCTCAGAAATGGGATGCATTATGGAGGAAAAAAGTCCACCAGAAAGAGCAGAGCTTGGTATAAAGGGAATTAATCACATCACTAATGGTGGTGTTTTAGGATTCAGCGTGAGAGACCGTTTGAGCTAAAATTTTCTTGGTACCTCTCACATTACACCAGAAGGCATTCCATGACTTCTTTTAAAAACTATGATTTTCTGTATATTATATTGTACTAGAAACTGAAATATATGGTCAAACAAGGTACATACTACATAGTTATATGTGCTTCTATATAGATGAGGGAAATACATGCTAAAAAAGACTTTTTGAAAAGAAACATTTATGAACCATTGGTACTTTTTAAAGAGAAGTTGAACAGGAAAATCATAGACTGTTCACATTAAATATTTTAATGTTTTATGTAAATTTTTTAAAAGCGTATTATATAAATAATTGTAAAAATATTTCAAAAACAGAGTTAAATATAAATAAGATCCATAATACAAACTAAAAAATTTTAAGCACATAAAAATTTTTAAAGATCTTGGAATATTTGTCACTAAGAGTAACTACATATGAATAGCTGTGATTTGAACAATTTCCCGTAAATGATTAGCTTTATTGTTTAAAGGAACCCTGCTCTTTAGCAGAAACATATGTTAATGCTTTAATAAAAAACTAGGATAACAAGCTCATTTAAAAGCTGCTAAGGGAGGCAGGGCTAAATGATGGCATAGGGAGGTGTGGAATTTAGTTAGTCCTCTAGGGGGGCTATTAAATAGCCAGGAACAGTATAGAACAACTGTTTGGGGGACACCCATGACCAGACACACATAGTACATCAGTCTGGAATGGGTGGAAGGGCCAAGATCACAGTGCAGAACTGTAAGTAAAGTCTCCCAAACTGGGAGGCTAATGTCCCTTTCCCACTGCCATGGCAGGCTGTTTTGGCACTACTTCCAAGGGAAAAGGAAAGCAGTCTCTACTGAGAGCAAGGCAAGCAGAGATCAAGCAAGCTCAAATTGTAGATTTAATTAACAAATTCAGACTGCTGAAAACATATAAACCCAGAGTAAGTATGAAAGGAACCCTGAGGTCTCTCCTGGCAGAGAAAAGGTGGGCTGATAGAAAAACAAAACAAAACAGGGACTTTTGGAGTTGGCCAAGCTCAGAATACTGGACATATAGACCTGGGTACCAACTCTGGCTCTTGATTGGCAAATCCAGAAAGCTGGGGACTGGGTCTGAAAAGGATTTCCTTTTTTTTTTTTTTTTCTTTTAACATTTTTAATAGCCTGTTAAACTAAACCTCAGACATTTTCAATTGTTAGCATTGACCCAGGCAAGGACAGAGTTAAAATATGCCCCAGAGACAAAGTACCTAGTCAGAAGAAGGAGATAATTCCCTAAAGGGCATATCTTCCCATCAAAAGGAGGGAGGAGGCAGGGCCCTGCACAAGTGGCAGCTCTCATTCAGAGAATTCAGACCCCAGGGGCTGGAGAACAGAAACAGCTTAAGCCCACCTTCTACCTCAGCCTCTGTCTCAACCACGCCCCTGGCAGGGACAGGGAGTGCTGAGAATTAAATATACCACATCACCTTACACCCACAGGAGCTGCAGGCTGGCAAGTATCACCTTCTGGGCAGGAAAGGAAAAGCAGAGAATTAAGAGGCTTCACTTGAAGGACTGGCAACCTTCAGGGTTTTATCCTTAGGGAAATTTGATTCTATTTACATCCTCTTTCTGAATCTTGGGCCTATCTTGTTTGGTAAAATTTGATTGAGGTAGATCCTACCTAGCTGGCAGGGCAAGATCCAGAAAAACAAGAGCTGAAAAATTCTGATCAGTTCAACGGAAGCTAAACTAGAGGTCTAGAATAAATTAAACTGCATGTCAAAGAACAGTGTTTTGGTTTGCTAAATGCTGCCAGAATACAATACACCAGAAATAGAATGGTTTTTAAAAAGGGAATCTATTAAGTTACAGGTTTACATTTCTAAAGCCATAAAAATGCCCAAACTAAGACATCTACATAAGGATATCTTGACTCAAAAAAGGTCGATGTCTGTCACATGGGAAGGCATATGGCTGGCACCTGCTGGTCCTTGCTCCCTGTTCTGTTGCTTCCAGCTTCTGGTGTCAGTGGTTTCCTGTCTAACATCTGTGGGCCTTCACTTAGCTCTTCTGGGATGCAACTCTGGATTCTGGCTTGCTTAGCATCTCAAGTGAAGGCACATGGTGACATCTACTGGGCTCTACATCTTCAAACATCCATGTTTAAGCATCTGCTCCCTCTGTCTACATTCCAAGGATCTCCAAATGTCTGCATCTCTGTTGGCTCTGAAACTTTTTCCAAAAGTTTTAAAGGCCTCCACTAAACTAATCAAAACCCACCTTAAATGGGTGGCATCACAACTCCATCTAATCAGAAGGTCACATCCACAACTGAGTATGTCACATTTCCATGGACATAATTCAAACAAAACATCCCACCCACAACTGGGTGTGTAATATCTCCATGGAAACAATCAAAGTTTCCACCCCACAATATTGAATCAGGGTTAAAAGAAACGTGGCTGCCCCCACAAGACTGGATCAGAAAAAAGGACATGGATTTTCTGGGATACATAACAGCTTCAGCATAACCAAATACAGAACAAAGCCAACCAACAAGGAAAATCCTAGATAAAAGAGAGAAAACGACCACAGCATAAACTAATGAAGGAAATCAGAACCTAGACATCAGCAAAAACTCATGAGTCATACTAGGAAGAAGGCGGATATGGCCCAGTCAGAGGAACAAACTAACATTTCAAATGAGTTGTAACAAATATTTAATGATCTTCAAACAAACATTTAAATCAAATAAAAATAAAATCAGCAAGGTGAAGGAAAATATGGCAAAAGATATGAAGTGTATAAAGAAAACACTGTGTGACCATATGGAAGAACTTGAAAGCTTGAAAGAAACAATGGCAGAACTTATGTAAATGAAAGGCACAAGAGAAGAGACGAAAAACATAATGGACACATACAACAGCAAATATGAAGAAGCAGAAGAAAGCATTAGTGAACTAGATGACCAGACATCTGAAATCCTACACACAAAGGAACGGATGGGGAAAAGAATGGAAAAAAATATGAGCAGAACCTCAGAGAATTGAATGGCAGCATGAAGTGAACAAATATATATGTTATGGGTGTCCCAGAAGGAGAAGAGAAGGGAAAATGGGCAGAAAGACTAATAGAGGAAATAATCATTGAAAATTCCCTAACTCTTATGAAAAACATAAAATTACAGATCCAAGAAGCTGACTTTCCCCTGGAGGCAACTGAGAGCTACTGAACAGACCCACCACATGCACTGAAAGATGAACCCAGCATTAGGTATCAACAGGTCCAGAATCAAGTCATAGTTTTCCATTTCACCTCTTCTTGCCTTTAAATGTTCATCAATAAAATGAGACAAAAAAGGCTTAGAGCTCAGAAGGACTAGTTTAGAAAAGGTCCCTCCAGATCTGAAAGTCCATTGTGCTGGTTTGAAAGGATGCATGTCCCCTAGAAAAGCCATGTTTTAATCTAAATCCCATTTTGTAAAGGCAGAATCATCCCTATTCAATTCTGTATGTTTGAAACTGTAATCAGATCATCTCCCTGGAGGTGTGATTTAATCAAGAGTGGCTGTTAAACTGGATTAGGTGACGACGTGTTTCCACCCAGTTGGGTGGGTCTTGATAAATTTCTGGAGCCCTATAAAAGAGGAAACATTTTGGAGAATGAAAGAGATTCAGAGAGAGCAGAGCAGAATGACATAGCCATGAGAAGCAGAGTCCACCAGCCAGCAACCCTTGGAGATGAAGAAGGAAAATGCCTCCTGGGGAGCTTCATGAAACAGTAAGCCAGGAGGAGAAGCTAGGAGATGATGCCATTCACCAATGTGCCCTTCCAAATGAGAGAGAAACCCTGACTGTGTTCACCATGTGCCTTTCCAGAATGAGAGAGAAATTCTGTGTTTGCCATGTGCCCTTCCACTTGAGAGAGAAACCCTGAACATCATCGGCCTTCTTGAACCAAGGTATCTTTCCCTGGCTGCCTTTGATTAGACATTTTTATAGACTTGTTGTAACTGGGACATTTTCTTGGCCTTAGAACTGTAAACTAGCAACTTATTAAATTCTCCTTTTTAAAAGCCATTCCATTTCTGGTATATTGCATTCCGGCAGCTGGCAAACTAGAACATCCATGTTATCTGAGTGGTTACCCTATGACCTGAGAATGTCATTAGAAGAGGAGGCTGGAGATTACTCAGCATGAACTAGGAGGCCGCTACTACCACCAGGGACTGACCAGAAGAGGCAGGAAGTGGACCTGTATTCTTCTTTACTTTTAAATTATTCACTTAAAGACCAGGGCAAAATATCCAAATTCCAGGAGCTTAAATTTTTTTTATTAGAAAAGTTGTACAGTTACAAAAAATTCATGCAGAAAACACAGAGCTTCTATATTCTCTCCCCCTCACACATGTAGTCCTCTCCGCCCCAAACATTTTTCACCAGTGTGGCACCTCTGTTACAACTGACAAAACAACAACACTGTAATTATACCATGAACCGCAGTCCACAGTTTACATTAGGGTCACTGTTTGCATTGTACAGTCCTATGGATTTAAAACACTTTTCATTGTAGTAACATATACACAACCCAAAATTTCTCCTTTTCACCACATTTGGATGCACACCCCAGTGATGCCAATTACAATCACAATGTTGGGCCACCGTCACCACCATTCATTACAAAACTTTTCCATCATTCGAAATAGAAACTCTGTACCCGTTAAGCATTAATTCCTCATTCCCTGTCCCTGGCAACCTTTATTCCAGCTTCTGATTCAATAAATTTACTTATTCTAATTATTTAATATCAGGGAGTTCACACAATTTTTGTTCTTTTGTGTCTGGCTTATTTCACTCAACATGATGTCGTCAAACTTCATCCATCTTGCAGCATGTTAACAGAGCTTCCTTTTCTTCATGGCTGAATAATATTCCATTGTAGACCAGGTTTTTTGTCATCTATTCATCTGCTGATGGAGACTTAGGCAATTGTGAATAATTCTGCTGTAAACATCAGTAGGTAGATACCTGAGTCCTGGTTTTCAATTCTTTAGGATTTCTACCTAGAAGAGGTTCATATGGTGATCCTATACTTAACTTTCTGAGACCCACCAAACTGCTTTCCATAGTGGCTGCACCATTTTGCATTTCCACCAACAATGAACTAGTGTTTCTGTTTCTCTAAATCCTTTCCAAATCCTTGTTATTTTATGTTTTTTTAAAATAGTAGCCATTCTAGCGGGTGTGAAATGATAACTCATTATAGTTTTGATTTGAATTTCCCTAATGCCTATAATGTTTGGCATCTTTTCCTGTGCTATTGACCATTTTTATGTCTGCTTTGGAGAAATGTCTATTCAACCCATTTTTTAATTGGGTTGCCTCTCTGGTGCAGGATTGAAGACTTTCTTTATATATTCTGGATATTTAACCCTTGCTGGATATGTGGTTTCCAAATATTTTCTCCCATTCTGTAGGTGGTCTTTTTACATTGACGATTAATTCCTTTGCACAAAAATTTTTAATTTTGAAGATGTCTATTTATCTATTTTTTCTTTTGTTACTCATACTTTTGGTGTAAAATCTAAGAAACCATCGCCTAACACCAGGTCTTGAAGATGCTTCCCTATGTTTTCTTCTGTGAGTTTTATGTTTTTTCTTCTAATAATTAGGTCTTTGATAGATTTTAATTAATGTTTGTATAAGGTATGTAGTGGGGTCCACCTTCATTCTTTTGCATATGGGTATCCAGTTTGCTCAGCATCATCTGTTGAAAAGACTTTTCTTTCTCCAATGAGTGGATTTAGCACCCTCATCAAAATTCAATTGGCCAAAGACATGGGAGTTTATTTCTGAACTCTCAATTCAGAGAGTTACATCTGTCCTTGTGCCAGAACCGAACCATGAGCTTAATTTTGAAAACAACAATATTCACAAATTAAAATTCTTAAACTTAAATTCAATTGTTCACAGTACTATTTCCTTTTCCTCCTCCCCTATCACCCAAGTTGTATTTAAAATATTTAAGATATATACATTTTGCAATTGTATGTGGATCAGTCAAATAGAAAGTTGGAAAATTAGGCAAAAATGTATCACTGAGGTATGTCTGAATTTCCTAGGACAAGAAAGACTGGGAATAGTGCCCAGTTTTGAAACTAGGAATCAAAAATTGGCTAAAGGTTTTTATAGCTTATTTGACAAAATTGTCTACAAAAATTACAGCTTATTGAAGCCAAATAAATTCAGATGAAACTCAAACACAATGTGAAAGACTAGAAAGAAGGAATTTGTGGCATTTTCCAAAATAAACATTGTGCCAATGGGAAAGTCCAGTGGAAGCATATTTGTTATTAATTACATAGGAAGGGAAGAAGCACGAAAATTAAAACAGCTAATGATACAGCCATCAATGACATGTTATTTCTGCTTCTGATTAACTATGTGACTTCAGATAAATTACTTTACTGTACTTTAATTTGTTATACATGTGTAAAGAATAATTCCTAGCTTATCCTATCTCAAAACAAACCATAAAAACAACTGGTGCAATATTAATAGATTCCCTGCAGCAGGTGTTACTGGGCTTGAATTTTATTTCCCAGCTTAAATGGGTACTTCTGAGCTGCAAAGAGGAAAAGACCTTCTCTCACTGCTGTTAGTGTCTGTGAGGTGAGTGAGCCTGAGCCCAGCGAGTCACTTAAGTCCCAGCAGCACAGCTGCACATCTGGGCAAATAGCTAAGGAAAGAGCAGCAGTTTCTCTCAGCACAGTAAATTACCTCAGAGGAAATCCAGCTCTGGGCCTTAAGTGTAACCTGGAAACCCAGCTTCTAGAGCAAGGGGCACAGCAGGAGAAACACACATGCCCACACAAACAAAGGCAGACCCACAGATACACACATGTACACAGATACTCAGGCACTCAGATACACACAGACACACACACACAGATAAGATGGACAGGGACAGACAGGCAGACTCACACACACACACATACACAGATAGATACACACATGCCCCACATACATACACAGACATGACAGAGATCTACAGTCAGACACACACACGTACACAGATGTACATATACAATTACAGATAAGACAGATAGAGGCAGCAAGACACAGACACATGTACAGATGAGACAGACACGTGTAGTCAGACAGCATCCCTCTGCAGACGCACAGGGATACACAGCACCAATGGCCCACGTACACCTACACAAGACAGATGTGGACACACGCACACACATATCCACGTGCATATTCACGCTCACATGCTCCCTACCAGGTACACGCATTGTAGCAGGCAGTGTGGAGGTGTGTGTGCTGAGAGGAAGATCCCTTTTTCCCTATTCTGTCCCCTACAAGACAGACTCCATTGACTGCAGGCTGTTTCCTTCCCATGAACGCAGAAAATAGGTCTCCTAACATCATTATCACTTCTAATATAACATTTTCTAACTCTAAAGAGGATCCTGATGTGATCGGGGTTTGCGGGTGTTTCTTATAGCTCTACGTATAGTATAGTAATCTTTCAATCCTAAAGATTTATTTGGCAGCCCCAAGCTCTAGCTGTCTGCATGCAATTTATCAGTCTTTGGTGAAATGAGTGACAGTAAAGCTCTCCGCTTCAGTCCTGGATTAAGGCACCTGCCAAGTTGACAACTGGCATGACTGAATCTCTGTTTACTTAGACTCTCCGCTGGATTCACATCAAAGTCCACATATTCAGAAAATTCTTCATCATTCCCACTGACATGTGTCAGACTCAGCTGTCTAGACTGAGGTTTCCCAACAGGTATGAGGCAAAACCCTAGCAAACAGTTAATTCCATACCT
This sequence comes from Myrmecophaga tridactyla, assembly GCA_004026745.1. NCBI lineage: Eukaryota > Metazoa > Chordata > Mammalia > Pilosa > Myrmecophagidae > Myrmecophaga > Myrmecophaga tridactyla. The sequence continues at coordinate 71,820 of PVIY010005903.1, forward strand.
TAGGAGCACAGCATCCCCCTTGAGGTTTTCTCTTCTTTATGCCTCTCCTGTTCCTGCAGCAGCACAGACACTGTTTCTTTCCTCTGTCCTTTCTATTACAATCCATAGAGTATAACTTGGGAAGTACAGATCTATACAGATAGTTATTTAATATCAGTGTGTTTATGTTTTTAGGCTGTAGCAAGACGGTTGGGGATCTTGAGCAAATAAACCATGGGCATTTCAGATCTCCTAGTCATCATTTATGATTGTTTCTCTTCTCGAAGAAACCTTCCTTGACTATTCCAATCTCACACCCCACCTAACCACCACTACCCAGGTTAGATGTACCTCTTCTGGTTACTTCCAGTGCCCTGTACAAACTTCTATTGTTGCCTTTAAGTCTCTGTCCTGCACCTGTTAGTTGGTTATTTTTTCCATTACACTGTGTGTTCCTTAGGGACATCTACCATCCTGTATTCTAATGTCTCAGGCCCAGGTACATACATGGTAGTTACTCAATAAAAATGAGATGTGTTAGGGAAAAAAAAACATGGATTAAGGGGTTCTCAGGCACTGGCATGGCCTTTATGGGACTTTCCCTTAAGTAGTTTATCTCTGATAAGCCATTGCTATACACACAGTAGGTGTCATATGAACTCAAGGTGGCAAGTTTTCAGGCCTTGAGCACATAAGAGTGTTTTAAAATGGTTTGGCAGAATTCACATGGGCAGAAGATATTCTTCATCATGACATAGTGTTTGTCTTCTGGATTCTTTGTGTTCACTGCTTTTTATTACTACTTGGTTCTCTGATGACCATTATAACATTCCTGCTTAGAGAACTTATGTTTCAGAGACATTTATTGTTTTCATTACTAAGGAAAAACTTTTCAATTGAGAATACAAAATAGTTCTAATCAATTGAAACTCACCATACAATGTCTAATTGCATATTTTGTCTTTGACATTCATGAGAGATATGTTCAGATTCAGGTTTGTGAAATGGGGTGGTGGGCCATCAGATGGGTCATTTGCAGATGTGACTTCCATGTCTGAATCTTACAGAATGACAATTTAAATTTGTGCCAGGTATTTACACAAATTCTCATTTGATCCTTACAGTAAAATGAGAGAGGAAAGTATTATCCCCATTCAAAAATTACTACATGTCTTGGCTCTGTGGGTTCCTCACAAGTAATTTTAACCACAAATGTAAAGCCAGAAAACAACAAGTCTGCACATGTCTTCTGATAGTTAAACTCAGGTACCCTCTTATGTTTTAACAGTTTTCTGCAGCACAATGCCTCTTCTCTTGTCCACAGAAAATGAATGATGGAGTTCCCCACCGAATGAATCAGAGGGACAGGTTTATTTAAGACATCACAAAGCTCTGAATCCACAAAAATCCGTACACCTGTGGATGCTACCAGTGATGATGCTAATTAGGATTACATTGGATGAATGGGAAAACTTATCATGTCCTCAGAAAAGGAACTCAGAAACCAAGTCAGTTGATTTTCAGACCAGAATAGAGAGCATGGAGTAAGATCAGATAAAAGATGGGAGCAGCTCAGAAGTTCTGCACATAGAAGTACATCTGCCTCTAAGAACCTTAATTTACTCCTTTGAGGCATTACACAGAGCCCTGGGCTGCCCTCTGCCTATTTCACCCTCACTGTTGGGCCTATGATATTTGACAAATTTTAATTCTCTTTCCTCCTCTAGCGCAAAATAACATAATATAGTTCACACCATTGACTATTTTCTTTTTGCTTTTGAAATCCACCCCACCCCACTTGTATTTTTATTAGGTTTCAGAATTTATATGAGCCACTCTGTTTATAAAGATATTAGTGTTATAGAGAATTTTAAATGTGTAAAATATCAGTAAGGCTAAACATCAGTTTTTCATTCAACAAATGAGACTGAACTCAAGTCTTTTATTAGTCTGGTCAGAAGTTTGCATTTTTATGGTTACCATGGAATCAAGTTCAATAGCCATCCAGTTAGTGTTCAAGCAAGACCTGGGATCTGAATTCCATGACAGCAATGCAGGGGACACCAGGAGTCTGGGGGCACTCTTAAAGATGGAGGGAATAAGAAAAATTAAAAGCTGATTCTAAGCCTCAGTCATTGCTGCCACATTTCTTAAGAAAAGCAAAGTCAGGCTCAAATGGCCTCAATAACACACTGCAAGAGGAGGCAAAAGACAGCTCTCCTGTGACCAAGAGTGCAGTTCACATAAGATCCTCAAAAACAGATTTGGTTGGGAAATAAATGCAAATTTATTCTGACATCCATAGGTCAAAATTAAACTAGGAGAAGAAACAGTTCATTTTCAGATTTCAATTGCATGGCTGCCAGTCCATATGCTACTTGACTCAAACCTGCAAGATCATTTCCTCACTTGCAGGAGCCATAAAATCCATTCAGAAATGTAAAGAAAGAGAAAACTAATAAAAGGGAAATTAATGAAGAAAATAAGCAGTATCAGAGGGGAAAAAAAGGACACTTTACACTCTGTTCTTCCCCTAGCCAATTTAAAATTGCTTTTCAAAGGCCAAATTTCTTCCACCAGAAGCATTGCCAAATGCAGTAATGACCAGAGAGTTAAAGGTAGATGAAAATTCAGTGTCCATCCCTTGAAATTCCACATTTCTGGTTTTGGTTTCTAAACTAAATTTTTCTGCATAGAACTCCATTGTGTTTTTAATTAATTTTAAACTTCTCACAAACTAGGTCATGAGTTTAAAACTCATCTCATCAAAATAAACAATTATTGTCAGTGCATTTATTGTATATAAGTTATACCTCAATTAAAAACAGAAATCCTAATCTAGCAAGATCAAATAATTACCTTTGAGGGATTAAGTGGGGTGAGATACTGAAGCTTTTACATAAACATCAATAAACAAATTCATAGCTCTGTTTATAAATGTGTAGTACCTTCTGCTTATGTTTCTTCAAATGTTCAAAGGAAATTAAGGCAAAGCCCTTTTAAAAATCATGTCTCCTGAAGGGCAAGATGGGAGAAGAAAGGATATAGCAGTGAAACTCCATTTATTCCTCCATGCTGCAAAGGGGGAGGGTGTTTAGGGAGTTAGAAACTTGAATGTAAAGAAACATTTTTCCCACTGGAAATAAACATTACAAATTTCATGGAGATCTGGGGAGTGCCAGATAACATGAGCTTTCTTTGTCGTTATCCATGATTTTGACTAGAAATGGAAAAGGAAGTAGAAATCAATCAATCAATCTCCGTGTGTGTGTACATGTGTGCATGTGTGTGTATATGTATGTTAAGAGTAAAGTGGGAAAAGGACATGGAAGAAAGGGATTGGTCTAAATGGCCTGTAAATTCCCTTACAAATAAGAAAGTCTGTGTGTACTTTGAGAATTAGACACAGAGAAGGAAAACAAACAAACAGAAACAAAATACCCAATAAGTTACAACTGGTAGAGAGTAGAACTAGTATCTCTCAAGTGCTTACTACTTGCCAGATGTTTTATCTCTATTGTCCAACTGAACTCTCATGGTAAACCTACCAGGTCAGTACAATTATTCCTACTTTACCAATGAAGAAATTATGGTTCAAAAGGGATAAATAATTTAGTCAAATTCATCCAACCACTGAGAGACAAGGCCGGATTTCATTCAGAGGTCTAACTCCAAAGCCTGTCCCAAAGCTATTCTCAACTATGGGAAGCAATTTCAGCCTGTCCATCAGTCAACAAGCATGTAACAAAAATGCACTCTCCCAGCAGATGGGACACAGTGGTCAGAGGCTTCCAGGTAAGACATGTATTTCAGAAATAGCTCAATGCTGAGGATCTCTAACATATGGCATCACTGCTTCACTTTGTCACATAAATGCAGACACAACCATTCTATAACTTATAGAGAGCTGACTACAGAACATGTTTTTGAATATGAGATCCCAACCAATTAGTCTGATTGAATATTCTCTATGGACCTGTTTACGCTAACACCCAGCCATCTGGAAGAGTGGGGACATACATGTGCACGAGCTGAATATTTTACCTTAGGAACAAAAAAGTTATATACTAGTGTTCTTCTCTCCTTGTTTATTTTAGCAAAATCATTCAAATGCTCTGTTACAGTGGTCCTTCTGAGTAAGAAAAGCAAGAGAAGACTGGAGAACATTCACAATGCTGGGGCCACACAGACCAATGGAATAAACAGCACAATTGGAAATTGGCCAGGTGGGACAAAAGGGCTTCTGAAACTCTAAGTGTATGTATACTCTATTTTTGTAATCACAACTGTGCCATTTCCCTTTGATACTCAATTCATTAAACTTTGTATTAATTTTCCATGAATATAACCTCTTAATGACTTCTCAACTTGAACATATTTGTTATAGGAAATTATACTTTTCACCAAAGTAATACAAAATGTGCTATAGGACACTGAATTTGTTCAAATTAAGTGGTACATAAATACATAAGCCTTATATTAATCATTTTGCCATTATATAAAATATCCATTCCTTTATTCAACAAATATTTACTAAATGTCTACCCTGTGCAAGTCTCTGTCATGGTACCAGGGATACAGTGGGGACCAAACAAAGTCCATAGCATTTGCAACTAGTGAGGGGCTAAACAACAAATTAACGCAAGTCTAACAAAATGCTAGGTAATTATAAATGTTATAAGATAAATCAATCAAGGTAAGACTATACAGGGTGGCAGGGGCTGTTAGTTTAGACAGAGTGGTTGGAAAGGCTTCAGAAGGGAACATTTGAGTATATGGACCTAAATTAAGATAAGGGAATAACCCATGCAACCGGCTGGGGAAATAGCATTCCAGGAAGAGGGAACAGCAACTGTAAAGGTTTAGAAGCCTTTTGTTAGATGGTAATTTGTCTGTCCCTCCCCCACAACTGTAGAAAATACAATAATTTAAAGTTCCAATCCAAAGTCCACATGAAGCCACATTTCTTTCCAAAATAGATATATGTGTGTGTATGCATATACAAATATAAAGACAAACCTTTATAATAGCGTTGCAATTTGAGAGACTATAATAAAAGGCTCTAGAGCAACTAGACGGTACTGTGGGAGGGTGGTGTTAGCTGAGACCAGGCAGAAATGCGGAGAAGTATCGACTCAGCTAGAGAACTCACTTCAGAAGGGTGGCTAGGTATGAAGTCCCATTTCCAGAGCATTCAGTACTGGATATTCACTCGGGTGGGAAAAGTTGGGAAATCTAAACAGTGATACTGCTCTAGGAAAGATGTGTCTTTTTGTGGCAGAACTGAAGCCAGCTGGATAAACTCAGGGTCAAGCAGGAGATTGGGTGAAGTATAAACATCCCTATCAGTCCCACCTTGCTTCAGAGAAGGCTATGTGGCCTGGGGGATGGGCTGTAAATGGGCAACCCAGGAGAACTAAGGGGAAAAAACCTAAGCAAAACTCCAGTCCTGTGCTCAGAGCCAATCCAGAGCAGCGTGGGGAAGAGGGAGCGCAAAAATGCAGGGGCTGCTTATGGGCTCTGGCTTTGCAACTTACTCATCACACCTCAGTTCTTTTTGGCAGCAAAGGAGATGAGTGTGGCTCAGGTAAAGTCTGCAAAGCTTAAACTTGCAAATGGAGTCATCAGTGAAGTTTAGTTTGACGAAATAGAGGAAACAGAGGCAAAGAAAATGAGAAGGTAGCTAATATATAGCTGTGTAAATTCAATACATGCATTAACAGTGTTTTTTTCTATGGAAGGTATATGCATGGCCGAAGTAGCCTTCTACCTATGGTCTTTGCTCAGTACTGCCTTAGAAAAAACTGTCCACTAAAAGCTTCTGAATTACCCTCACTCAAGGGATGAATTCTCATTTATCTTTCACTTAATTTTGACACATAGAAAACAAAAGATGAATCTAGTAAGCATCTATCTTAGCAGCTATAAAAGATGTGAGATATCTACTTGTATGGCTGAGTTTGGGGAGGGAGCTACTATTAATAGGATATTTGATTCCTGTTATCAATCAACATATTCATCTAAAAGCAAAACTTCTTCTAAATCAAAGTAGAATGCTTCTCTTTGTATAAGATCTGCTTTTCTACTTCTAAGTACATGGTGATAAGGCATGATGGATTATTTATCATATTAAGAAGTGGTTACAAAGCTATTTTCAGAGAAAACTCATTTGATTGACTAGGCTTCTTACTCCATTTCTAACTGCATTCTAACAGCCTACTTTCCAGAGCTTAAAAGAGAAATGCACATGGACTAATAAAATACAGTAAAGGTTCTGTGTTTTAAAATTATTCAAATATATGTATTTTTCTACTCAGACATACACACACCAATTTTCATTGTTTTAGGATGTGGAAGATGCATCCTAATAAGGACTGCCTTCCATCAAATGACATTAACCTAAATCCTTTAATTGTATATAAAAGAGAGAAAACCTTGGATTCATATGAGGCTTACAATTGTATTAAGACAAGAGTGAAACCCAACCCATTAATTATCAATTGGGGATTACTTCTTCCCTGGGAAAGTCCTTTCACACTTTAAAGATCTTCAGACAGAAAATAAAGGGTGAGGCATGTCTCTCTCTCTTCAGCATATTGTGCTCTCAAGAAAAGTGTGTTAGTTAGGGTTCTCTAGAGAAACAGAATCAACAGGGAACACTTGCAAATATAAAATTTATAAAAGTGTCTCACGTGACCGCAGGAACACAGAGTCCAAAATCCACAGGGCAAGCTGCAAAGCCGACGACTCCGATGGAGGGTCTGGATGAACTCCACAGGAGAGGCTCACCAGCCAAAGCAGGAATGGGGCCTGTCTCCTCTGCATTCTCCTTAAAAGGCTTCCCATGATTAGATTTAGCATCACTAATTACAGAAGACACTCCCCCTTGGCTGACTACAAATGGAATCAGCTGTGGATGCAGCTGATGTGATCATGACCTAATCCTATGGAATGTCCTCATTGCAACAGACAGGCCAGCGCTTGCCCAATCAGATAAACAGGTACCACAACTTGGCCAAGTTGACATGTGTCCCCAACCATGACAAAAAGCATGGACTTTCTTTTCCTTCAGTAAACTTTCTTCACTTGCTTATTAAAAATAAACAAAGAAAATAAAGGGTGAAAATGTTTCTCCCTAACCCTTGACATTAAATTATTCCCACACATTGTCATGGAGATGATCCAGATCTATAGGTGGCAAAAGGCTAGACTTCACTGACCAAAGTCACTCAGTCTAAACAGACTGTGGTAGATGGAATGTAGATAATAAGGAAATCCCAGTGTTCCTCCTAACAGATCATTTTTTAATATCATTACTTATGTTCTCCACCTGTAATGAACTCATTGAAGCCGACTCAGACATCTACAAATGGCCAAAATCTTTATGAAGTCTGCTAGCCTCAGGTGATAAAAGCCAGATGTGCTGTAACAATGAAAGCAAGTCTTAGACAAAATTCTGCCAGAAAGCAAGCATTTATGAGCAAGCAGATACAAAGAGAGTCCTACACCACCTGTTTTTGTAAGCTCAGGGAGTCCCTGCTCTGTCTCGCTGCTATCCCACAAGAATCTTGTGTGGATTCACTCTCAGGAGACTGATATTAAAAGGCAGGATTAGTTCATCTTCTAACAGGTCAATGGGCAGTCTTCTCTGTAGGGACAGGGAACCAAATACAGCTCAGATTCTGGCTCTGTAAGGTTGGTGGGCTTGCCAGAGTTGGACAGTCTTTCTAGGCAACCACTTATTTTGACCACTGCTTATTTCACTAACATGAAATTATTTTCTAGTAACCCTCCTACTGAAGAGTAAACCTCTGGCATGGATTTGGACAACAATATTGGAAGTGCTTGTATAGGCCCAGGGACACTGCCTCCTGATTTGAGTATTTAACACGCTAAGCATCATTGAAATGTTCATAGAAGCTAACTAACTTAGTCTCACACACATACAACACAACATTCAAGTGAGTTGCCACACAGACAATACGTTATCTCCTTCTGTGGGTTCCTTCCCTTGTGGCTCCTCCTATTTGCTTTTTTGCTTCATCTCAAATTAACCTTCAAGTAGATGCTTAGATAACTTCTACCCAATTACACTCTTCCAGTTATGTTTATGTAGCTCCCAAGACGGTCATTCAAAAATTTGAGAACCTATTCAGTAACTTTCAGTATATTGGAAGTATATAAGGTGATACTCTGGCTTTACAGAGGCAGCTGTCATGTAATACAGTGAGTAAGCTATTCTAGGTAAAACTCAAAAAATTATAGCGTAAATTATAATATCTCATGAATGCCTTGTCATCATCTCATTTCAATGTGAGCCTTCAGTGTTATAGTCCTCATTGTAGCAAAAACCAGCATGTGGATTGATAACTGTAGTCTCTGCCTCTACCACTAGTACCAAAAAATAATATGTTTAGTGGCCAGAATGAGGATCAAGATGCTTGATTCTGTTTTTGGTTCTAAATACTCACTGCTGTCACTCCACTATGACTCACTGGGAAATTTCAAAAACTACGGAAGAAATGGTTCCAAAGAAATCTTTCCTTAAGTTGTTTGTAAGCAAGGGATTTCTGTGAAAATTTTTTCATTGTTGGTTTTGCAGGTTGGAATATGGCAAGCCAGAACAGTTTTAAACATTGCACCAAAAGGTACTGTTAAAAGGCCCTTAATTTTATTCACATGTCTGGGTCAACATATCTCCAAAAATGTAACACAGAACAGCAGTCCTATAAAAAACCTCTAAAAAAAAAAAATGGGTTACGTGCTCAAATAAATTTTAAATATACTGTTTGCTCTTTATCTCCCCAGCCCTACCAGAAACTCACAAAGCATGGAGCATGTGGTAAGAGATCTGCAAAGCCTTCTGGAAAAGAAATTTGTTTAATTTTGTTAAACATAGTATTTTGAAATATATTTGATAACAGAATCTTTATTTTTAGTAATTTCCCTTAATGGCTTATAAAATGCTACAACACATTTTGAAAAATGTTGGCATAAGATACTCAGGCAGAATGAGGTTAAAAAGAAAAGTTTTCCCCTTCAGAGATTCTATAGCCTCTGTTAAGAAGTCATTGCAGCGTCTGGCAAACAGAACATATTATCTGATCTGAGATAAATCCTTCATGCTATCTTTTAAACATTTCCCGCTGTTGTGTACTCAGTTGAGGTGAAGAGCAGCTGGTCACCACTTTCTATGTAAGACATCATTATTCATTTAGACACCTTTATTAAAACATCCATCTTCCTTCTTCACCACAGAAGTAAGTCCATGATTAAATCTTGCTTAAATATTCATTTTCCATGAACATTAACCATCTTTGTTTCTCTGCTTGGCATTATCTACTTTTTTATTATCTTTTCAAGTTAGAAAGGTCATAAATTCAGACACTATACAAGAAATGTAACCTGTACTTGGTGCCCTGGTGCTTACAAATTATTGTGGAGTGATATGTTGTATGGGGGAAAGTCAGCAAATAAAGCAAAATTATATAGTGTAAAATTTACTCAGAAATATTTTAGGAAGGCTTGATGATGGAAAGAGACATGCCATTTCTAAAGAAGCCCTAAAGAAATACATTGCCTTCCCGATCTGGGAGTGATGGCTGTCTGCATAGCAAATAGAGTTGTTGGCTGGTTCGCAGAGGCTGTGCTGTACTAACAAATGCCTATCTGTAAACACTGCATTCCCACTCTCCACAGCAAGATGCTCAAACATGAGGGCTCATAAGAATTGAAATCGACTGAGACAAGGACAAATCACATCTCTTTTCTCTTGCTTATTTTCAGGGGTATGCTCACTGAGGGCAAAAGCAAGAAAATTAGCTATACTCTGTAAGTAATATCCCCCCACCGCATTGTCTCTTCCAGTGCTCTTAGTTTTAACTTTTGCTTTTGATTCTTTAAATTGATCTAGTTTAGTTGAATTGGTATAAACCTGTCTATAATGCAAGGTACCATATGTCAAAATGTATTTCATTATCATTGTAGTTAAATTTTAAAATATCCAGTGCAAAGCGCTCTTTAGTTATATTTTGTTTCAAATCTATACATTCAGCAAGCACTCATTATATGCAAAGAGTAGGGGGGATGTTGGGCAAAAAAATTAACAAGACCCTACTTCTGGTCTCAGACTTCATATTTGGTGGAGATATGCAAAAGCAAAACAAAACAACCCATAAAATCCAAATAGGGCTTTATTAAATACCATAAGAGGATTGGAAGATAAAAACAAATCCTTTCTGGTGAAGCCATGGAAAAGTGTTGTACCAAGAAAGAAACATTGAATAAGGCCTTCTAAAAAGAATAGATTTTAATAAATATGGAAAAGGTGGGGAGGGGAGCAGAGAAAGGAGAAAAAAGAATATATATGTGTTTATCAGTGTGTATGCATAGGGGTGGGTGGTGGCTGGAAAAATATTATGCCAATGAAGCAAAAGAAAAGACTAGAAATAAATGAGGGGAAACCACAAAAACTGAAACTGGGAAGATGGCTGGGGGCAGGATGTAAAGGACTAAATACTCTGCTAAGGAATATGAACTTGATAGAGAATAAGGAGAGCGTGAGGATTTCTTGGCAGGTCAGTGGCACGTTCAGCTTACATCCATGGTCGGTTGGATGGAACAGAAGTAGGGAGAGCCAAACTCCTCAAGGAAGTTATAGGTCTTTTTCTATCTTTATTTGCCACCGGCTTAGTGAGGAATAGGATGCAGAGCTTGGGAGAAAGAAGAGTCAAGCGCAATAGTATGAATTTTGGAGTGAGCACACGGCAGAATCGATTTTCTACCCTCTGAGACAGAAGACTTGGGGGTAGGGGACAAATTTGTAGAAAAGATTAGGAGAAAGGGTTTGTACATATATTAAGTTTAAGATGTATCAGACATCCAAATGATGATGCATTTCCGTAACATCTCTTTTCTTTCTGAACATCCTCAGGCAACTTATGGTTTTACATTTGTCTCTTAAAATATTTCTGGGAGGAAGGAAGATTAACAACTATATTATTATCACATATCTATATATAAAAAATCAGATGTCCCTATTCCCACCTCAAGAGTTGTATCTATCATATTTGCCTTACCTTTATAGCCCTGCTGTACAGTGCTTTTATGGCTAACCAGACTACAAAAGAATTTGTCAATCAATCGTGTTAGTCTCCTTTGCATTTCCCAAGTCAGTAAACAAATTTCGATGGTCCTTTTTTGTAATGGGTCTTGTTTTAGCTATCTTGATCCCCTTAGCACTAATTATAGTTTCCTTGTTCTAAATAAATTAGGAAGGACCGAAAGACTCCAGTACTTTTTTAATGTCTTTTGACCTTTAGAGAATATATTTTTTTAAGTATTCAAAAGCACAGTAAGGCTAACTGGTAAATGAGTTGCCTTTGAGTATAGATCATTCTGTTAGGAACATAACTTGGATCTAGAACAACCTGATTTTTCAATTCAAAAGTAGGCAATGATTTATTCAAAGTAAATAACAACACAGTCCATGAAATCTTACTGAATATTAAAATGGTTCAAGTCAAGAAAAATATAGTTGCTAGAGATATCTGAAAATCCCCTTTCTGCAAGACGCTTATCCAATTCTTTCAGTAATAACTTTAGTGAGTTTCCAGGCTAAGGTATAAACACATGAGGAGCAAGTAACTGATTTTGTATTAAATACTTTGACTTTTGGAAATGTGACTGCATCACGAAGGCAAAACATAAAATAACAATATTTTTAATGATGTGGGAAATCTCCTGCTAGGTCTAGATAAAAAAAAAAAAAAACAAGCAAAGCTCCCTTCAGTGCAACTGAAGTGTATATTATACATCTAAACTTTGTGTAAGATTCAGATCCAGAACAAGAAAAACACCTTCAAAAATGATATATTAATAACTGACAGAAACAAATGCCTTGGGAAAGACTTCACTTAAGAGCCTCAGATCTTCACATGGCTCAGGGGTAAAAATTACTATTCTAGTTGTTTTTCTCCCCTTTTTAATCCAACCACCATGACACAGAGAAAAAGGCAAACCCGGTATAAACAAGAAGAACAGTAGCAACAAAGAAAAAATGATTATTTCCTACCCATTTTTAAAATAACTTTCCAATCTCTTTTTAAGGGTACCTACATTTTTCTTTTTATAGCTTGAATGCTCAGTTGAGGAACTTCAAATTCAGTTACAAATAAGTCAGTGAGTTTTTCCACTTTGTTTCCTTTAGTAAACATTCATTTTTTAACCAACAGAGCAGTTTAATGTTATGATTCTGCATTGTTGTTGCAATTAAATATATATACTTCCCAAAACATGCTTACGTACTGAAAACCTGAATATATATTACTACCATGAGCAGTGGGGTCAAGTTCCTAAATAAGCACACTGCTGTCCTCCTACAACTTGGGAATAGTAGTGAAGAAGATGGAAGGAGCCATACTTATTTATTTATTACTTTTATTTTTTATTTTTTTTGCATGGGCAGGCACCGGGAATTGAACCTGGGTCTCTGGCATGGCAGGTGAGAATTCTGCTGCTGAGCCACCCCTGCACACCCCATGTTTATTTTTTAAAGCAACCGTAGAGATTCTAGCTCCAGCAATTGCCAAACAGCTGATCCTTTCACAGATTACAATGGTAAATTCTGGACAAAATATAACAAACCATTATTTGAAAGCATGGAGAATGACCACAAAGAGGCAGAAACTGGAGGATATTCAGTCACTGAAAGAAGGCAGGCACACTGGGTTAGATCCATGTTTATACAGCTTTTCTCCCTGAAAGTTCTTCTCTGTATAGAGCAGGTCAGCTATAATTCAAGTGAAAAGCATGAGTCTCATTGACCTGAGATGTTAGAAGATGTAGTTTGGAGTACCTGAGCAGCTGAAGATTTATACGGAAAGAAACATCCACTCCAATGCTTGTATGACACCTGAAACTACTTCTCAACCACGAAATCATAAAAGCCTGCCACAACTCAAGAGTTTGAAAAAGGTGAGCAGAAATCTGACCTGATGGCATCCACAAGGGAAAAAGTTTAGAGATGAGTCCTACCCATCAGAGGGGCTTGGTAAACACCCTGATCTCTTCATATCTTAAAAGAGAGACTAACTGCCATTGCTAAGGATGTACCCTTAGACTAATGGCAGAATAGAAAAAGATTAGTCTTAATATAGGGTAAAACCAAGCCACCAAAGTTCAGCGTGATCAGATAGTAATTTCACTGCCTGCTGAAACAAAAATCAACACTATTCAGAGGAAAGTAATAGAACCCAGAGTACCTACATGTCATCCACAATCTCCAGTATGTAAACAAAAATTACTAGACATATGAAGAAACAGTAATACGTGACCCAAGGTCATGAGACCATTCAGTCAGTAGGAATTGACCCCAACATGACACAGATATTATAATAAACTTGAAAGGTCTTTAAAGCAACTATTACAAATATGTTCAATTACTTAAAGATAAAAATGATAATAATGAATGAACAGATGGAGAAAAGTAGAAAAATTGAAACTATAAAAAAGAATATTATTTTAGACACAATAAGTAAAATATCTAAATTTAAGATTTATTGGTCTTGTCTAACAGTTGATTTGAAAATAGGTAAATAGAAATAATCCAATTTTAAGCAGACAGCAAAAAAGATCGAGGAAAAAAATAAATTAAACTTGGTATAGAGTACAATTTCTTTACCAGGTAAGAACTGAGGGAACCAGCAGTTGTCCCCCTTCAGCAATATGAATGATGGCCTATTTAGTAGAAGATAGAATAGAATGATGACTTTTAAGGACTAAAAAAAACACATACAACCAAACCAATATAAAACACCTATCAGTCCAGAATTCTATATTCAGTGAAAAATATTTCAAAAAACAAAAGGAGATAAGACATTCATAAAAATGAAAGCTGAGAGGGCAGGCCACTATGGCTCAGCAGGCAGAGTTCTCGCCTGCCATGCCAGAGGACCCGGGTTCACTTCCCTTTGCCTGCCCATGTTAAAAAAAAAAAAAAAAAAGAAAATTCATTTATAGGAATTCTGTACTACATGAAATACTAAAGAATGTTTTTCAGACTGAAAACACAAGATGGAAATATGAATCTAGAAAAAAAGCTAAAGAATTCCAGAGTTAATAAGTGGATTAACTTATAAGCATGTGGATAAATATGAAAGATCTTTGTTTTTCTTTAAAATACAACTGATTGTTTAACATAAAAATTAGAAAATTGCATTGTAGGATTTACAGATATAGATTTAAAACATGTAACAAAAATATGACAAAAGAGGCAGTTAATAATTATACCATTGCAAAGTTCTTATATTTTATATGAGATGGTACTCAGTATTAAATCTGAATAGTCTCCAGCAAGTAAAAATTCTTATTGTAAATGGAGGAATATAAAAATATAAAGAAAGTGTACAGCTAAATTGCCATTAGAGGAATTAAAATAGAATACTAAAAGATTATTTGATTAAGTTAACGTAAGTAAGGAAAAGGGAAGAGAAGAATATAAAAAGATGGTATAAATAAAAACAAATGCCAAAATCTTAGATTTAACCCAACATGATAATTAATTACATCAAATGCATAAAGACAGAAATTATTAAACTAGATGAAGGGTAAGATCCAACTATAGGGCAGCTGCCGTGGCTCAGTAGGCAGAGCTCCGACCTGCCGTGCTGGAGGTCTGGAGTTCGATCCCTGGTGCCTCCTGCCCATATGCAAATTAAAAAAAAAAAAAGATCCAACTATATACTGTCTCAAAGAGAGAAATTTTAAATATAAAAACACCTGTTCTAAAAGTTAAACAATGAGGGGGTGCAAGGTGACTTCAGAGAATTCTCACCTGCCATGCAGGAGACCTGGGTTCGATTCCCAGCCCACGCACTTCCCAAAACAAAGAAACTAACAAAAAGACACAAAAAATTTCAACAAATGGTGCTGCAATAAAGGGCTACTCACATGTAAAAAGAATGAAATATGACCCCACCATTCAGCATACAAAAAAAAAAGAAAAAAAATAATGAAAAAAAAGATATAGAGCATGCATAAGAAATTTGACACAATTATATTAATAACAGACAAAATAATCTTTAAAACAAGGAATATGCCCAGAGACAAAGAACATCATTTCATTACTTAAAACAGGTTAGTTCATCAATAAAACATTGTCCTATTTTTGTATATAGCTAATTTACGATGCAAAAGCTGTTGAAAATATAGAAAGAAAAAGAGAAATCCAAAATCATAGTTTAAGATTTTATATCACCCTCATGGTAATTAACAGAATAGCTGGAAAACAAATTTGTGAGGATATAGGAGATTTAAATCACACTAGCAACTACCTTGACTAATTACAATGTATAGATAAATTATATCCAGCAATATAAGCACACAATATTTTCAAGTATTCAAGTAGTATTTATCTAATTAGATAATAGAGTAGGCCATAAAAGAAGTTTTAATATTTTTTTAAAAAGTCAATTTACAGTGAAATTCGGCTATAACTCAATAACAATATGATATAAAAAAAGTTTCATTGGAAATTAAACAACACAATTCTAAATAATCATAAAATAATTCACAAAGGAAGTAAGTAAATATTTCACAAAGGAAGTAAGTAAATATTTCAAACTGAATAAAAATTAAAATGCAACAAATCAAATTGGTAGGGTGTAGCTAAAGCACTATTTGCAGGGAAATTAGTAATTCTAAATGCTTACATGAAAAAAGAAGAAAAGTTTAAAATCAATTATCTGTTTCTACCATAAGTTAGAAAAAGAAGAGCATATTAAATTGGGCTTCATTATAATGAAGATATTTTCTTCTCTAACAAGCACTATTAATACACTGAAAAGGTAAGTCACAAAATATTGTGACAAAATATTGCAATACATACATTCAATAAATTACATATACAAAAGATAAGAAAATTCCTACAAAGAAATCCGAAATAATCCAATAAAAAAATTGACCAAATGTCTAAAACAGATACTTACCAGAAAAAATATATAGACATGGCCAATAAAAACAATACCATTATCATGGAAATTAAAATTAAAATCACATTAAGATACCACTTCATAACAGCTATATTGGCTAAAATGAAAATGACTGATAAGAATAAATATTGGTTAGATATGGAAGAATTGGAACTCTCATACTTTACTGTGGGAATGTAAAATGGACCCATCACTTAAAAAAAACAGAGATAAGCAAGAAATGATAGTTACTCGAAGTAGGGTGGTACAGCGAAGGTTGAAAGAAGTGCTCAGGTCAAATACATTTTAAGGATAGAATCAACAAGATTTATGATGGCTTAAGTGCATTATGTTATATAAAAAAAAAAGAGTCCAGACAATCCAAGACATTTGGCCTGAAAAAAATTGGCACCACTAATCTGATAATTACTAGATAGGAAAGATTTCAGAAGAGCATGTTGTGGTAGGAGAAATCGAGAATTCAGTTATGACATACTAATTTTGAGAAACCCATTTGATATCCAATAGGAGATGCCATATAGACAGTTGGATATGAGTCAAGCATTTGGGGGAGAATTTTAAGCTAAAGAAATTAATGCTGATATTGACAGCATACATATGGTATTTAAAGTCACCAGACCAGATGAGATTATCAACAAGGCAGAGACAGAAAAGACAATTTAGAGGTGAGAAGTCCATCGATGTGTCCTGGGGAGCTACAACATTTAGAAGTCAGGAAAACAAAGGGATGACTGAGAAAATGTGTTCAATGAGGGAAAAGGAAATTTAAATGAGAGTCAAGACAAGTGAATGAAATGTTTCGAGGAGATAGGGAAAATGAACTGAGTTGAATATTGCTGACAAGTCTAGATGAAGACTGAGAATTGACTACTGGATTTGAAAATGATAATATTGGACACCAGTAAAAGTTAGTTTCATGGACTTATGAGAACAGAAGCCTAACTGGAGAGACAAAGGAAAGAGAGGTGCAGAGGTAATGTGTATATACAAAATTGAAGTTTTTCAGTTTTGAATTTAGAAATTAGGTGGTAGTTGAAGACAGATTTGAAGTCAATGGAGGGTTTTTACAAGTATTAGATATTAAAAAATGTTCATATGCTAATAGCAATAATCCGGTAAAATACAGGAAATGTGATGGTATATGATATTTGAGCAAATGAGAAGGAATGAGCTCCAAAGCAGAAAAGGGAAGAGAGAGTGTATGGTGCAGATACAGGTGAGTTTAGACTGTGGTGGTGACAGTTTGTGAATGTCCTATTTTGATTATTTCTTTAGTGAAAGAGCAAAATCATTACTAAGAGTAAGATGTGTTAGCAAAAGAGAGAAGGTATGAAATGACTGTCTAAGAATGAGGGTATGTAATGAAGCGAGCATCGTGCCAGTATAAGGGTCCACTTGAAATCTGTGGCCATGAATTTAAAGTAACCAAACTAAAAGAAAAGATTGTGACCAATGATAAGGGACAATTTGTACCACATAATAAAGCAATGATCTAATTGATAACTGGGGTGGGGCAGTGCGGTTAGATCTTAAAGCATGCTGCCTTTTAAGATAAAGGGGAAATCCATGTTCTATATTTTCCAACATTGTGTCACATTATCATCAAGAAATGATTTAAAATCACCTCAGCCTTGGAGTATGCCTGTGTACCAAAGTTTTCCATAACTACTGAACAGGAGAATCAATTAATGAAATGGCAGAAAATTATCATATAAGTGATAGGTTAGCAGGTGAAGAACCCAGCAGAATTTGGCCTAGATAGAAGAAAACAGCAGTGAGCTGGCCAAGCATTAAACCATGGGGTCTCAGTGAAGTCTGCTCTGGACACAGAGTGACAGTGATCATGTCCAAGGTATTGGTGGTCTTGGATGAAGGAATCATGGCAAGTTATGATCATAGCCATATATATATGATTAAAGTGACTCCAAGGCAGAATGCCCTGGTATGCATGATATATGGACTATAAAGGCTAGACTGGTAGTATAATGAAAAAAACCTGTGTTAACTGATGTGACAGTGGGCATAAAAAGTGTTGCCCTTGAAAAGACGAGCATATGCTAAAAAAGGGAATGAAATCAACTTTACATGGAAGCATTACTGCAGCATGTTTATCACCTTATTCTCTAGCTATGACATTTTAGCTTAAAATATGGTATTTATTCTACCAGGAATCATGATGGCATCCCTGGAAATCTTTTTAAAAACTTTTTATTGTAAAAAATAACACATACAGAGCAAAGAAAGAAAAAAACAATAATTTTCAAAGCAAATTTCAACAAGTAGTTACAGAACAGATCCCAGAGTTTGTCACGGGCTACCATTCCACAATCTCAGATTTTTCCTTCTAGCTACTCCAAAACACTGGAGGCTAGAAAGAACATTAATATAGTAATTCAGCAGCCATACTCATTTGTTAAATCCAGTTTCTATGTTACACTTCCTGCTTCTTTAATCATTTTCCCAATCTGTAGGGATCTTTGGGCAATGCCCATTCTGATTTTTTCATGTTGAAAAGGGGTGCCCACACTAAAGAATAGGGGGACGTAATTAACTGATAATCTTGGAGAGGCTGGTCCCTCTGAGTTTCAGAATTTACCTGACCTAGGAACCCTCTAGGAAATATGTGTTCCAGGAAGACAAATCCAGCACATGAAACCTTCATAGACTCTCAGAGCTGTAGATGTTCTTAAGATTCAACAGGAGTGATGTTGATTGGGGTTTAGTAAACCAGGGCAATTAGCACTAACTGAAGCTTGCATAAAAGTAGTCTTCAGAATACCCTCTTGACTCCATTTGAACTCTCTTGGGCACTGATGCCTTTTTTTATTACGCTTCTTTTCCCTCTTTGAGTCAGGAAGATGAGGTTGATCCCATGGTGCCAGGACCAGATTCATATCCAGGAGTCATGCCCCACATTGTCATGGAGATTTTCACTCATGAATATCATGTCCATGTAGAGGAAAGGTAATGATTTTCCTTTCAGAGTTGGACTTAAAGAGAGGCCACATCTGAGCAACAAAGAGGCTTCCTGGAAGCAACTCTTAGGTCTCGTTATGGGTAGTCTTAGCCTCTCTCCTACAGAAATAAGTATCATAAGGGCAAGCCTCAAAATTCAGGTCTTGTTCTATTTTCTTGGGATTCCCCTAGAATTTGAAAGAAATATTTCAAAGTAACCTATGTGCAATAAAGTTTTCTTTATTAGCCTTTAATATATCTGATCCAGGTGCCATGTGACTTCCTGGCAACATCAAGCATGGCCAGCTCCATTTCACATGTCTATCTCATTATTGGACATACAATAATCTATGTCATTGTTCTGTAGACATTTCTATAACATGCTCCAAATCCATTTTGCTATGAGGTATGGATATAAATACAAATAAATGAGATGGCTTTGCATTACTTTCTCGTTGTGTGTGTGTGTGTGTTTGCATGTGTATGCATGTGTGTATATTGAGAGAGGTTTTTCTGACAATCTGTGTGTCTGTCAGCTATCTGTTCTGTTGGTGAGGAGATTACTGTGAGGATGTGATATGAATAGCATGGGTGTGAATCAAGATTAAGGCTTGAGGGTGGCTGCCGTGGCTCAGCAGGCAGAGCTCTGACCTGCCATGCTGGAGGTCTGGAGTTCGATCCCTGGTGCCTCCTGCCCATATGCAAATTAAAAAAAAAAAAAAAAAGATTAAGGCTTGAAGAACAGACATGAAAAGAAATCCTTGAGATGAATGCAGCCATCTCCCTAAGTAAAGAGATGCATCAGCACCACCCCCAACTCTTTATTTCCTCCAAGTTGTCACCGGTAGTCACCTCCATTGGTCAGGCAGCAGGTTTGTCCCCAAGTGACCTGAAAATTTACCTTGTTTTCCAGATCCTAGAACTGTAGTTTATAATTTGAA
>PVIY010005904.1:0-91101 GCA_004026745.1 Myrmecophaga tridactyla
GGGTGCTAGACTGGAGACAGTAAGACTCTAGAAGTGGGCCTTGAGTAAATTAAAACTATTATCATATCTCATTCTCTCTTGCCATGGGGATTGGCTCAGGGGTTAGACTTGTAACTGAATTTGGTCAATGATAATGAGATCCAGTACTTCTGTCCCTTCATTTTGGGATGATACACTTTGTTTTTATTGGAGTTCATTTGGTAGGAAATAAGGTCTGAAGAAGCTGTTACCATCTTGCTTCACTAAAGAAGGAACCATCTAAGGATATAGTCAGCAGGAGAGGAAGCAGAGCTGAGGAATGCCGGGAAGGAGCAGGTCTAGGGGACATTGAGCCACATCAATCTGTGCTAAGTTCTTGGACTTCTTAATTACATGAGCCAATAAATTCCAAATTTCCCAAAGCAAATTTTATCAGGTTTACTATGCTTTTCAGGTTCTAACATCTACAGGGTATGGACAGCCCAGTGCTGGATGAGATTGTAGAATAAAATTGTGTCAAGAGAGAGGAACAGGAGCCCCATTTAAGGGGCAGATAAAGGAAGAGGAACCCAAAAAGGAGCATGAGAGGAGTGCTCAGAGAGACAGAAGTAGAATTCTTTATTGGAGTTCATTTGATAGGAAATAAGGTCTGAAGAAGCTTAAAATATAATTCCTAGGAAGAAAATGAGTCAGGAAATAGAGAATAATTAATGGTATAAAATGCTTATGAGGCATCAAGATAAGGACAGAGAAGAGTCTTTTCCATCTATCAATAAAGTGGCTGTTGACAAAACAGTTGTAGTTACCAAGTCACAAGGATCCTTTGAAACCATTACTCTTCACCCTCTTCTGCAGATGAGGACATTGAGGCAATAAGATATGTAGTTTTTTGTAGCAGCAGATATAAGATTACAATAAAAAGATCAGGGCTGTAAGGATCCTTCAGGTCACCTAATCCAATTCCCTATCTAATGCTTGAGTCTCTTACGTAACATCTCTCTGCAGCATGTACTTTAGTATGTCTACTAACAGAGAGCTCATTCCTTGGTCTAATGAGAACCCTCAGTTTTTTACTCCTTACCCTATTTTTTCCTATTACTGTCAGAGCAGACACATGCCAGAAGCTCGTGTGCATCCTGAATTGATCTCTGGGAAAGCTGGTTGGGTGAAGGGAACTCAGAATAGTAAGTCAGATTATGAATTTTAAGGAAACCCATAGCCAGGATGGAATCTTACCTTTATGAGTCCATCCACCTCTTAAACAAAAGCAAATCCATAGGGAATTCTAGGATCAAGGATATTCCATGATTAACATATGATTTTCATATGGATATTCATAGGTACCTCAAACCCAGTATGTCAAAAGCTAAACTAATTACCTTCCTCCACCCAAACCTGCTTGAGTCTCTGACTCTTCTTCCATTCATTTGCTCAAGCCAGAATCCTCAGGACTCCAAATCAACAGAATCTGGACTGAATCTTAAACTGAATCTTCTCTCTCTCTCTTTTTTTTTTTACATGGGCAGGCACCGGGAATTGAACCCGGGTCATCTGGCATAGCAGACAAGCATTCTTGCCTTCTGAGCCACCATGGCCCACCGTTAAACTGAATTTTCTCTTGCCTTCACTCTGCGTATCTTCCCAATCACCGTGGTTCCTCTGAAGTATCCCTGGAACTTCTCTCTACTCCACTGTCAACTTCTCTCTACTCCACTGTCATACCTAAGTACATGTCACCATGATCTCCTGCCTAGGCAATCACCTTGCCACCTGGTATCTGCCTCCAGTGTCTTCCCATATAATCTATTCTCTGAAGTTTTATTATCCCAATGCGCAAAACCCTGAGCGACTTCCCATTGCCCTTGGGATAAAGTATAGGTTCCCTAACATGTCTCAAGTTTGTTCTTAAATCTCTGCCTACTTCTTTAGAGCCTCCCTTGCTCATACTTATTTAGTTCCTTGAAGAAACCATGATGATTTTTCTCCTTCATTTTCATTACGTGCTGTCCCCCATTTTTGGAACTCTTTTCTACCATCTCCTTCTTCCCTTGGATAATATCTCTAAGTCATTCAGAACTTAGTTTGTATACTACCTCCTCAAGAAAGCCTTCTCTAATTCCCTTCCTCTCCACAGGTGGAGGGTGTGCCACCCTTGTTCTCTGATAGATCCCTGAATTTCCTGTATTACAAAACTTTTACTATTCTCTAGTTATATTTTGAAGTCTTTCTCCTCTGTTCAACTCGAAGGTCTGTGAGGACAGGGATCACATCTGCCCTCTTTATAACTATATTCTTATTACCTGTCACTGTGCCTAACCCATAGTGTGTGTTAATTGCATACAATCTTATAGTTTAGTTATTTATTTAATACTTATGGTATGGATGGCTCCACATGACTGATAAGAAGTTGAGTTCAGATGGAGTTAATGGTGAAACATTCTTCCTGCATCTTACATAATCCAAGTGGATATCTCCTAAATTCTCCCCTGCTGTTGTATTATCTTGGGTTCTCTAGAGAAACAGAATCAGCAGGAAACATCCGTAGATATAGAATTTATGAAAGTGTCTCATGTAACCATGGGAACATAACAGTCCAAAATCCGTAGAGCAGACTGTGAAGCTGACGACTCCAATGAAGGGTCAGGACAAACTCCACAGGAGAGGCTTGCCAGCCAAAGCAGGAAGACAGCCTGTCTCTTCTGAATCCTCTTTGAAAGGTTTCTGGTGATTAGATTAAGTGTCACTCATTGCAGAAGGCACTCCCCTTGGCTGACTACAAATGGAATCAGCTGTGGATGCAGCCAACGTGATCATGTTTTAATTGTATGAAATGTCCTCATAGAACAGACAAGCCAGCACTTGCCCAACCAGACAAACGGGCACTACCACCTGGCCAAGTTGACACATGACCCTGACCATGACAGCTGTCTTAGGGGGTGCTGAGCTTATCAGCTGAGATGGGGATCATTAAAGCCTCTCTAAGAGACCATCCCTCAAAAGTCTACCCAAGAAGTCTCATTTTCAATACCAAAGAGCTTGAAACCTCTCCCTTGAATACCAATAAGCCCTATGATGACATTAATGCCAATCAGAACTGATTAGTGTGAATAAATGCAATTCAAGTCTAAATAAAAAGGCTTTGTGACCTACTCTTGTATTCACCAAATTTTTTTTTTAATTTGCATATGGGCAGGAGGCACCAGGGATCGAACTCCAGACCTCCAGCACGGCAGGTCGGAGCTCTGCCTGCTGAGCCACAGCAGCCGCCCTATTCAGCAAATATTTATTGAGCACCTACTTTTTGCCAGACCCTGTGCTAGGAGCTGGAGGGCACAAGACAGACACAGTCCCTGTCTATTAGTTAACATAGTGATGGTCAGGTTGAGGATAGAGAAGAGGATGGGTATTAATTAAATAATTATACAATGAATTAAATATGCTTGTGATTGTGATGTGAAAGAAAATGTTGGCTGCTCTAATAACATATAAAGGGAGGACCTGATGTACATCTTCAGGATCAGAGAAGCCTTCCCTGAAGCAGTGATCTAAGGTTTACATGATTTTTACCAGACAATGAAGGGAATGTCCTGGGCAGAGGTGACATCAGAGCAAAGGGGTGTGGCAGGTGGGAAATGTTGCTTTTTAATTGCTAAAGGAAAACAAATGACAAGGCATTTGAGAGCAGAGAAGTTAGAATGAATGAAGCTGGAGGAAAAATCAGGTTGAGACCATTACAGATGGTAAGCATTTATGGATTTTCTCTAAGGTAAATAAAAAGTTCTCACAATGAACTTCTGAAAAATAGGAGTAACTGGTTTCAAATACTTAATAGACATTTAGTTGTTATAGCAGCTATGCATGATAGGTATCTTAGTTTGCCAGCACTGCTGTAACAAAGGACCACAGACTAGAGGGCTTAAACAACAGGAATTTATTGTCTTGCAGTTCAAGCTCAAGGTGTCAGGAGGGCCATGCTTTCTCTGAACTCTATAGGTGATGTCTGGCTGATAATCTGTAGCTCATTCTCTGCCTTTGTCACATGGCAGTTCCCTCTCCATCTGTCCTATACTGTGTCTAAATTTCCTCTGTTTATGAGGTCCATCCTGATTCAGTTTGCCCCCCCACCTTTTTTTTAACTTAAAAAAAAATTGTGCAACATATATACAAAGCAAAGAAAGAAAGAGCAATAGTTTTCAAAGACTCCTCAATACGTAGTTACAGGAGAGATCCCAGAGTTTGTCATGGACTACCATACCATCTTCTCAGGATTTTCCTTCAGGGTGTTCCAGAATATAGGAGGCTATATTTATTCCCACAGGAATAAATATTTTTTATCATCTTTATTAACTTTTATTTTCTTTTTTGTGAAAAATAACATATACAAAACAGCAATAAATTTCAAAGCACAGTGCAACAGTTAGTTGTAGAACACATTTCAGAGTTTGGTATGGGTTACAATTCCACAGTTTTGGGTTTTTACTTCTAGCTGCTCTAAGATACTGGAGACTAAAAGAAATATCAGTTTAATGATTCAGCAATTATATTCGTTTGCTAACTGTCTCTGTATAACTCCACCATCACCTTTGATCTTTCTATCCCACTCTTTAGGGGTATTTGGTCTATGGCCATTCTAACTTTTTCATGTTGGAAGGGGCTATCACTAATATGGGGTAGGGAGATGGAACTATCTGATGTTCTGGAGAGCCTGGGCCCTCTAGGTTTCAGGACTTATCTGGTCCAGGGACCCGTCTGGAAGTTGTAGGTTTCTGGAAAGTTACCCTAGTGCATGGAATCTTTGTAGAATCTTATATATTTCCCTAGGTGTTCTTTAGGACTGCTTGGAATGGTTTTGGTTGGGGTTTGGCAAGTTATGATAGGTAGCAATGTCTAACTGAAGCTTGCATAAGAGTGACTCCAGAGTAGCCTCTCGACTCTATTTGAACTCTCTCTGCTACTGATAGTTGATTAGTAACACTTCTTTTCCCCCCTTTGGTCAGATTGGAATTGTTGACCCTACAGTGCCAGGGCCAGACTCATCCCTGAGATTCATCTCTCATGCCACCAGGGAAACTTTCACCCCTGGATGTCATGTCCCACGTAGTGGGGAGGGCAATGGTTTCATTTACAGAATTGGGCTTAGAGAGAGTGAGGCCACATCTGAGCAACAAAAGAGGTCCTCCAGAAGTAACTCTTAGGCATGCCTGTAGGTAGGCTAAGCTTCTCTGCCACCTACATAAGCTTCACAAGAGCAAGCCTCAAGATCAAGGGCTTGGCCGATTGATTTGGGTGTCCCTAATGTTTGACACAGTATCAGGGGTTTCCCCTCTGGTAGAGTTTAATAGTTCCATATTTTTTCTCCCATCCCTCGAGGGACTTTGCCAATATTTTTAAATTATCTGCTTAATATACTCTGGGATGTATCCAGGCATTACATTAAGCTATACAGGATTAAAAGCCCTCATTCTTATTCTGGGCTCCCTATGTTTTAATTGTTCAAATGAGCTATCCAGACAGGTTGAGTTAGATTATGTGCTACAGAAAGTTTAACTTCTGGAAAAAATAAACCTTTTTCCTTTGGTATCAAAGAGTAGGTATGGTTCTAAAATATAGACAATGTCTTCCTTACTCCTGTATTCTGAATTACCTTAATCCTGACCTGATCAGCTTTGTTCTTATCTCTAAATACCAGGTTATAGATATATAAAACAACTTTTCAAGATCCAGAAATAATAAGTACCACACCGAACTAAATGTGTCTGCTATAACAGCTTACAATCTAGGCCCCTGTTTTCTTATAAGCATTTTCTAAAGAAGACCATACAATAATTGTTTTTTTCATTTCTGGCTTATTTTGCATCACCAAATGTCCCACAGGTTCATTCACATCACTGCATGCCTCACAACTTTGTTCCTTTCCATAGCAGCACAATATTCTATCATATGTATACACCATCGTTTGTCAATCTAATTCTCAGTCAGTGCATCCTTCAGCCAAGTTTGGCCCCATTTTAACTAATAACATCTTCAAAGATCCGTAACAAATAGGTTCACAGCCACAGGACCAGGGGTTTGGACTTGAACATGTCTTTGTGGGAAATATGATTCCATCCACAATAGTGGGTGTGGTGGCTTTAAAACTTGGCTACAAATTGATACCTCTCCCATTTAGAGGTAATATCTATGTCTCTTCCTCTTAATCTGGGTGGGCTTGTGATGGTTTTGTCCAACAGAGTAAAGAGGAAGTGATACCATGTGACTTACAAGGCTAAGTCACAGAAGGCAGTGCAATGTCACCCTGTTCACTGGAACACAAGTCCTTGGGGTCCAGTGCCACCATGACTAACTCTCCTAAAGTTGTTATATTCTGGACTGGAGCCCTCGGTAGGGTCTCCCAGTCATCATTCCAGCTGAATTCAGCCACCCAGTAATCCCAACCCAGGACTACGTAAGTGGAGAAGCCTCCAGGTAATTCTGACTTCTAGCCATGTGAATTTTCCCATCTGAGTCCCAGCCAATGTGCAGTAGACAAGCCATAATTGTTATGTCCTATCTGAATTTCTGACCTACAGAGTCTGTGAGAGTTAAAAAAAAATTTTTTTTTGAGGGGGGCTGTTATGCCACGGAAGTGTTAATGTGGTTTGTTATGTGGGAATAGACAGCTGGAAGAGTGGCCATTATTATTATTCCATTTTGCAGATGAGAAAACTGAGTTTCAGAAAGATGAAGCAATTTGATCCAGGTCCCACCGGTAGTCTGTGGCAGAGCCAAATGCTGAGCCAAGGTTTGGCTAATGGCAGAACTTCCAATTATACTAGATGTCTCCTACTGGGTTAGGCTTCTTGACAAAATCTGAACTCCCATTGTTCTTTTCCAATCTGTGGACCCTCCTTGATTTCAATGTAGATTTCAGTAACAAAGGTTTGGCTAGAGAAATAGCCTTTATGAAACATTTGATTCACATTAGTTTCAAATAATTGAAAGACATTCACTCTGTAATCAGTTCTTTTCTGATTTTATCTTCCTCTCCACCCCCCACGGGCAGGAGCAGACACTTCTGCCAAGCCTGACAGATCTGCTCTTCCTCTCCCCACACTGCCCTTGGTGCACAAATACCCATTGGCCCCCATTAAATCCCAATCAGCCTTGCAAGAGAGCTGATTCAGCAACCCCCCTCTGCCCCCAGGAATAGTTAGGGATGAGCAAATCACTTATTGGAGTAATTCTGGGAGCCGAGGCAGAGCCATGGCTGGAAGCCACCCACTAACTAGAAACCCAGGACATCAATCAGACCAACTGATTTTTCCGCTACTGCAGTCATTTAAACAGTTATCTTTGCTCGGGGCTTTGTCCAAAGTTACTCAGCCAGTGGGTTCCTGGGCGATAAGTCACCACAGCCTCACTCCACTGTCTCTGTGTCCTGGGGCTTCCTCTTTACTCACTTTTCCAGAGGAGTTGAAGTTCATTTGTTGCACTCTGAAAAGAAGAGAGCCTGCACTGCTTCCACATACGTTCTGGCTATAACAGAAAGATGAAAAAAGAGCTGCAGGTCTGTTGGGATATCAATATACTTCTCATTTGACACCCTGCAGAGGCAGGGGAGGATGTTTTCAAGCCATTGGATAGTGGCCCCTGCTGCTGCCTTTGTCCAACTCCAATAGATGCATGATCCACCCTTACAAGCCAGGTGTGGAAGGAGGGAAGCACTCAGTCATTCAAATGCCCTTTTCTCATTTACATATGGGATTAACTGAATCCAGAAAGGAAATGCAATTTACCCATGGTTGAATAGTGAATTGATACTAAGATGAGGGATATAACGAGCCTTTTCCAGGCTAGTCCTTTTTCTAGGTTTTGAGAGTGCCCAGTGCAAAGTGAGTCGTTCTGATTGACAACACAACACAGAATCAGGAGGTACTGGAATCGAATCAAAGCTCTACCATTTAATAGCTGTCATGAGAAACCAGCTCTCTGAGCCTGTTTTCTCATCTGCAAAATAGGTGTAAAATGACCAACTTACGGAATTTTTTAGGGATTCACTTATCCACACATCCATTCAACAACTATTGAGTACTGTGTGCCAGGCATTGTGCTAGGTACTTGGAATTTGACAATGAACTAGATAGTTGCAGTGCCTGTTCTCTTTGAGAACACAAGCATGGCAATCTAGTGAGAGAATTAGATGACATATGCTAACACACAGCAGAAACTCAAAAAGGGAAACGTTTTCTCTTTGGTTCTCCCTCACTTTCCAAGTATCAGGAGGCTGAGGGCCTTGCCCCAGCTCTATAAGTCTAGGAACATTGATGATTTGAAGAGATTAAGTTATTTGAAGGTCACGGAAATCTCTGTATTCTCGACAGTGTCTGGCTCCCAGAATGTGCTCGGTAAATATTTGCTTGGCTGCGCGAATGCCCCATGCTCTGGCTCCCTCTGCCTTCCCAGCTGCCAGCAGATCGCTGTCCATGGTGCTGAAAAGCGAACTACTAGTACTCTGCATGAGGCAGCGCAGGTGCTGAGGCAGAAAATAGAGCCCAGGGGAAGTTGAGTAGAGAGGGGGAAGAATGAGCCAACTTTCTGCTGGCTATTAGTGACATCTTCATTTTGCCATCCCTTGGAATCCAAAGCTGATATTTCTTTTTACAGCTGTTCCCACTTGGCATTTCTTGCTAGCTGGAAACACCAGGCAGATAGGTATTCTCTTTGTTAATAAAACAGGGTGATAATCTCTACAATGGAAGAAATCCTAGGGGCCCATAAATCTGTAAAACCCTGTTTGAAAGTATTCTGGGAAAGTGATGGATCTTATTATCCAGACTTTTCATGCACAAGGAGAAGGTAGTAGTCACAGATGTCTTACTAGATGATTTCATCTGTGTCTGCCACCAGAATTGTGTGCAACTCTAAGTTAGGGCTGGCTATGGAAAAACAAGAGAGAGGCAGGATCTGGAATTAACAGGCTGTGGCTGGTTGAGTTTTCTAACTGGCAAGGGATTCGTTTAGACCATTATTTAATGTGATAATATGTTCACTAATTCATTCTATAAATATTTATTGAGTACCTACTGTGGCCTGGCACTGTTGTAGGAGTTCCAGATATAACCAAGTACAAGAAAAATGAGATCCCTGACTTCCTAGAACTTATATTCCAGTGGGCAGACAAACAATAAACAAGTAAAAAATGGGTATGCAGTGTAATTTCAGACAGATGCATAGATAATGATAGAGAATGCTCTTTTAGATAGGGTAGTCATGAAGGCCTCTCTGAGGAGGTGACATTTGAGTGTAGACGAGCATTAAGAGAGTGAGCCACGTAAAAAATTGTGAGGGCAGTGTTCCAGTTAGAGCAAGGGCAGAAGTCCTGCTTTGGGGAAAAAATGGCATGTCCAAGGAACAGCTAGGAAGACAATGCAAGTAGAAGAGATTTATCAAAGGGAACATTAGAAGGGGCTGGGTGAATAGACAGAAACATGACCCTCTAGATCTTCAGGAAGACAAAGCAAGATTCTCTTTTTTTTTTTTTTAATTTGCATATGGGCAGGAGGCACCGGGGATGGAACTCCAGACCTCCAGCATGGCAGGTCGGAGCTCTGCCTGCTGAGCCACGGCAGCCGCCCCAAAGCAAGATTCTCTTAATAAAAGAAAAACAAAATTGCAGTTACTGCTGCATTCACCATGGATTTTCTACATCATCAGATTCCACCAGGAATATAAGGATAACTAGGTCAGAGCTTTTGTCTTTGTAGAGCTCACTGTGTCTAAAGATCCAACAGATGGAGGTCAAAAGTCCAGTGGGAGATAGCAATGTATTATTTATTCAGTCAACATTTTTTGGGTACCTATTATGTGCCCAAAGACCATTGTTTATTGCAAGTCTCAGGTCTGGAAGCTGAGGAAAAGAGGGAATGAATTGTTGGATGAAGTCAGAATATCTAAAGGCAAGTAAGGTCTAGACAGCAAACCTCTAATGCCAAGCCACATCCCTCTGATTCCTACCTGCTCTCCAGTGTGACTTCCTGAGAGAGAGGGGATGACAGTGGCGAGAGTAGGTTACAGTTTAAGAAACAGGTGGTCTAGAAGCCCCCACCACGAGGCTCAGCCCCTACTAAAGCAGCATGGACTACTTCCTGCCAGACAGCATAGGGAAGGTAATTCACATTACAGGCATCTTTGCTAAGAGTTTCATTTAATTTTAACATCAACCCCACGAGGTGCATGAGCAATATCATCCCCATGAGGAGAATGATGCTCTGAAAAACCTGAAAAAATATTGCCAAAGAAGAGTCCTCATGTTGCAAGCACATTTTATATACTCTGTCTTGTGTTCTTTAGGATCCTCAGAATCTTTGAGATGTTGGCAGAGCAGCATTTACTCATTTGGTAAATGAGAAACTGAAGCTTGGAAGGTTAAGTGATTGGTCCAGGCTCAGAGTGCTTAAGAGATGAAATAGGATTCAGTCCCAAATCTGTCTGACCCCAAAGTCATTTTCATTCTTAATTTTTCCTTGGATCTTAGGCAGGCAGTTCATTTATTGACTTATTTAAAAAAAAAAACAAAACCAATCCTCTACATATGCAGAACCCGTTCAGTGATGGTTGCACCTGACATCTCTGCTCCTTCTAAGCCTTATTCTTAATCTCATCCTTAATCTCTTTTAACCCCCAACGATGCAGTAGCAGTAATGAGAATAATAATAGCTAACATTTATCAAGGACTGAATATGTGGTAGGCACTGTTCTGTGCATTTTATGTGCATTCATTTCATACTTAGAACAACCTGTGAGGTAAGTGCCATTATTATTCCCATTTCAGGTAGGAAAACTGAGGCCCAGAGAAGTAAAGTAATTTGCTAAAGATCACACAGCTAGTCAGGGGCAGAGCCAGGCAGCATAGCTCTGGAATATTTTCTCTTAATCACTGTACTCTCTTGATAAAGAAGACATTACTCAGAGAGGAGAGCAACTTGTCCAGTCCTACACAGTCCAGAAATGGTAGAGGGGTGACACTCCCATGATCAAACCCCTAAGCCACACTGCCTCTCTCAATGATAGAGCAGACGAAAGCAGAGAGCCTGTTCTGTGACACCTCCACAGAAGCACAGAATGATTTTAATGCTGCCAAGGAGCCCCATGGGGATTTTTTTAAATGAAGTTCTTCCCTGTGCAGTTGTCTGATATTCCCTCCCACTTACTTTCCTCCAATGTGGAACCCATGTCGCTCTGTGCACATTCCGCCAGCACATGAACGCTTCACCAAGGAAGCCGAGCCTTTCTTTTGGGATTTGAGGTGTTCAGAAAGCTCCCTCCTTAAATGTCATTATGCTAGGGATCTGCAAAGATGACTCAGAGCAGACTTAGGAGCAGCTCTAATGGCACATTAGTTATTGAGATGGAGCCCAGGGTGGTGACTTGGCCCTAGGCTTTAGCCCTTCAACCAGGAGTCCTGAGTTGTCACTGACCGGTTATTTAAAGGGAACATGGCTCCCCAGCTTCTTCATTCCCTGCAACTCTCAATATTCCTGAATGTGTCACAGGACTGGGTGGGCGTGAGGTGTGTGTGCCCAGGGGTGTGTTTGTATATGCACTGTTATGGTTGACATGAGGCTGAGGTGGGGGGGTTGGGTGTGTGTTTGGGCATGGTTGTATTTCTGTGAGTTTGTGTGCAACTCTGCAAGCAATGGTGAAGGTTTTTGCACTTGATTATGTTTGTGTGTGTTCACATCTCTGTCAGTGTGTGGTTAGTGTGAATCTATGTGTATGGGTCTGTGGGCACTTGTGTATCTCTGGGTGTATGTTTCTGAGAGCTTCTGTGAGGGAAGAAATTAGAAATTTCATTAGAAATTGACAAGTGTAGGTAGACTAGGATGATAGGGTTACAGGGTAGGCCTTTTGATGCTGCTAATAATGTAGGAAAAGCAAAGAATAGAAGGTTAAATCATGTATAAAACCATAAAATTCTTCCTCCTTAATTGGGGGAAGATTAGCTACTATGAGTAATAATAGCAGTTTATAAATGAACAATAGTAATGTAGAACTAATCATGCTAGCTGCCATTTAGAGAGTACTTAGAGTGTACCCTTTTATAGTCATTGTCTGCCATTCTCACCACGAATCTGTGCTACCATTATGTCCATTTCACAGAGGAAGCCACTGGAGTTCAGAGAGGGAAAGTAACTTGCCAAAGGACACACAGGAAGGGTAGAGCCAGCCTGCCTGAGTTGGATTCTTTCCAACACAATGAGTAGCTTTAATGGCAGCAACCACTCCCAGCTCTAGCCAGGCCCCAGCCCCAGCTGAGTGAACCCCAGAATCTGACAAAGAAGGGCTCAGGATGGCCAGCAGAACAGGTGTGATAAAATGGGAAGAGATTGGAACTAGGAATTGAGAGAACTAGGTTCTAAGAGCAGTTTGGCCACGAAGCAGCTGTGTGGCGTTAAGAAAATAACATCTCTCTGGACCTTGATCTCCTCATCACTAAAATGGAGATTTGGATTGGTTCTTCCTGCTCTGGCTGGGTGGGTCATGGGACAAGGGATTTTTTTGGGTGGGCCCCACACTGCCAGAGGAGGGTTTACCAGGAAAAGGGGCTCTGTGGGGGGGGGGCAGAAAGGGAAATCAAAGCATGTGTCCCCCAGCCTAGGACACTCCTTCCTTTCCTTCCCCTATGGTGGCACATCCTGCTTGGCCCTTGGCATCTGTTCCCACCTCCTTCTCCCAATTTGTTCTAGAGGATTTTCCTGTACTGCAGAGACTAGGGAGTTCGAAACTATTTTTCCCAACCTCCCATGTAGCTTGAGATTGGGATGCAAATTAAGTTCCACCAGTTAGCTAGATCTGTGTGAGATTTGGAAGATGGAAATGAACTGGAGGCCATTTCTCTGCTGCGTTGGCTGTTCCCTTCAGGGTGAAGGGGGTTTTCTGTAGCAGCATCTGCGGCCAGTGACTGCCTCCATGGGTGTTGAGAGGCAGTTGTGATGGCAACATGGCTGCCTCCTGGTCCAGCTTCTGGATCCCTGGAACATATTGTGATAGAAAGTTTTCAAACTCACTAGTTGCAGGAGCTGTTTGCCCAACTTTCTGGTCAATTTTGCAGTGTCTGGGAATTACTCGCGGAGGCCCAGTCTGCTCCTCCAGTTCCGCCACCCCAACACTTTTGTAAGTTCCTAATTTTCTATGTTAAAGTGGGTTTTTTTTGTTTGTTTTTGTTTTGCTTAAAAAAGCCTAGGATGGTTTCTTTCTTCTGCTCTGAACCCTGACAGATCACCATGGAAAACTCCTACTTATCCTTCAAAACCCAGCCTCTGTCTCCAACTCCAGGATGACTTCCCATTTTAGCCAAGCTGGCTTTGAGCATCTCTCCTCTGTGATTCAACAGCCCATCTGTTACCTCCTAGTTCAGACCTATCCACAAGGTACCAAAATAAATTGTTTGCTTTTTCTTCATCCCTATCAGATTGTGAGCCCAGAGGGCATGGCCTGGGTCTTCCCAGCCATACTTCTGAATGTTTAGCTGAGAATTTGACCTATAGTGGGTACTCTGGGAGTGTTTTGTGAAATGAATATGAAAAGGAGCAACATGTCAGGTCAAAAGGCTTTAGAATAAACTGTAAGATTCATAGACTGAGAAAAAAAACAATTTAATTTTCCCCTTTGTGAAAAGAAGCTCACTTCTTATTAAGGGCTCTTATTGAGGGCTCATGGGGTGAGGGGTTGCAACTCACAGATTAAATATCCAGGACCCCTCAGTGAATCTGTTCCCCTGCTGTTGTTCAGCCTTCTCCTAAAGAATTAAAGAGCTTGTGACTTTGGAGAGGCAGCTCAGAGAGTGAGAAGAGCCTGGGCTTTTGAGGCAGGCTGACTGGGGTTTATGTCCCAGCTCTACCACTCACTGGCTGCGTGACCCAGGCAAACGGCTTCACTGCTCTGAGCTCGGTTTTCTCCTCTGCAAAGTGAGTTTCTGTTGTCTACAGCAGAGGGTGGTGGGGACAATTAAATGAGGATATTTAGGGGCGGTGCCTGGCACCCAGGGTTTGATACATGGAAGCTGTGATTAGAGTTGGGTGAGTTGAAATTTCAGGCTTTTCGCTTTCTTTTGACATTTCACATCACCGTTAAGTGAGGTCTGGAGCAGGGGACCACTCCCGCCACTGACCTCTTGTTCGACTGGTGGCAGAGGTCAAGAGCACGCTCCCCGTGTGTGGCCCTGAATGTACAACCTGTAGTGCATAAGCCAGAAGGCAGGAGGTGGTCAGTGAGTAGATATCCCTTCTCACCGGCTGCTGGACAGGTGTCTGTTCAGGACTTGAGGCCACTGGTCAAGGACATCAGGTGGCCATCCTAGGACATCAGGTGGCCAGGAAGGAGAGAGAGGGGTGTCCTGATAAGACGTGATGTTGCAGAAAGGGGCTCAGACTTTGGAGTTACACAATCCTTGATCATAGGTCCTAGCTTCCCCACTGAACAGCTGTGCTGCTTAGACACTGATTTCACTTCTCTGGGCCTCAGTTTCTTCATCTTTAAAGTTGATTCACTGTGCTTACCTCATAGGATTACTGAGAGGTGACTAATAATCCCAATACCCCATGCCTGGCTCAGAGTAACCTGCAGTGATTAATACCTTCCATGCATTTGCTGCTCTCAGTATCAGCGTGCCTCTGTGGGCATGGGGTTTGAGCCAGGTGAACTTAGGATTCATATTCTATTTATGAGCTGTGTGTCCTTAGGCAAGGCATAACCTCTCCAAGTTCAGTTTTCTTTTCTCTGACAAATGGAGGCAAAAATAGCACCTACCTTGAGGGCTTGTTATGAGGACTAAATAAGATAATACATATGAGGTAATACACGTAGATAATTTTGCAGACAGGGTGATGGGCACAAAGTAGACGTACAATAACTATTAGTCAAGAGTGATTAAAGTTCTGCTACCAGCTGTGGCAGAATAGAATGAGAGAGGGGAAGTTTTACCCTTGGGAATGGGAAATAGTCTCCATTTCCAGTTCATCAGCTCAGCCATTGGCATCTGTCTGCATCGATTGGCTGTGAGAAGAATAAAACTGCTTCCTCACCTCATCCCCACAGTCTCATCCCTACCAGAGAGCTCTTCTCTCCTAGGAAAATGGGCAGCTTGCTCACCAGGAAATGAAACATTTTTATGAACGCATGCTGGAAACAGGTCAGAACTGTGTCAGACTTGGTTTAAGGTGGGCAGCAGGTCCCAGAAGCTTAGAAGTTTTGCTCAACCTTACTGCCAAGATTAATGCTTCAGCAGTAGTGGTAGAATTTTTTTTCCAGCTCAAAGCTCTTCACCTGGTGAAAACCAAGGTAGAGTCTCTCTCCCTCTGAGAATGCCATCCTGCCCCCATTCCCTGCATCCTCAGGTATGATCATCAGGTGAAACGAGTGAGATTTTAAAGACACAAACTATATTTTATCACCCTATAGCTTAAATAACATCTCGATGCTTTTATGATAAAGACCAAAGTTCTTATCGTAGCAGATGCTGCTGTTTGGCTCTGCAACAACCATTCCAACTGCCACCTCCTCAATGTCACTTCCTCAGTCCGGTCTCCCCTGCCCATTCCGTGCCCCCTGGAGTACACTAGAGGCTGGAAAAGTCAGGATCTTGGCTTCCCAGCCTTCCTTTCCTCTAGGAGTAGTCATGCCATCCGGTTCCGGTAGATGAAGATGGGAGCTTTGCTTTCACTCCAACTCCATAAAATTTCATCGCCTGTAGATGCTCCCCATTAGACTGTGGGCTTGTCGAGGGCAGGAATCATGTTGGATTTGACTCTGAATCACCAGCAACAGAGCAGCAAAAAAAGTGCTTGTGCACTGAGTAGAAAATGGTTGAATAACTTGCTTTTCCAGATTTTTGGGCTCTGTGTCCACATGGAGAACAATCTTTAGCCCTTCCCACTCTTGAGATGCTCTTCAGATAGGGTGCTCAACCTGGTGTTCGAGGTCCTGCCGGGTTTTCAGCCTCTTCTCTCTCCGCATTTCATTCTATGCCCAGCCATACCACACCTCTCTAGTTCTTTTAGTCACTAACTCAACAGATGTTTACTGAGCACCCGTTATGTGCTAGACACTATTGTAAGGTGCCAGGGACACAGCAGGGAGCATGGCCATGAGCTCAGATAAACTAATAAATCTATCGTATTGTATCTGCCAGGGACAGATGCCGTGAAGATCAATAACGTTGGTTGGGGGATAGAGAGTGGCATAGCGTAGATAGGGGAGACCTGATTGAGGAAGTGACATTGAAACCGAGATCTAGATGAAGTGATGGAGTGAACACAGGGAAAAATGTGTTTCAGAAAGAAGATGCAGTTCGTGTAAAGTCCCTGAGGCATGAACAGGCTTGGTGTTTTTGAGATGCGGCCAGGAGGTCAGGATGGCTGCCCAGCAGAAAGGAGGTCAAGAAAACATAAAAGGAGAGCAGGGAACAGATGCTGCAGGGAAGTAGCATGGATTTTTCTGAAAAGGGAGAGGAACCACTGGGATGTTTTAAGCAGGGGAGTAGTACGATTTAATTTTTTAAACTTTTTTTATTATGAAAAATAACATATATATGAAAAGCAATGAATTTCCAAGTACATTTTAACAAGTAGTTACACAGCAGATTTTAAAGTTTGGTATAGGTTACAGTTCCATGATTTTTCATTTTTTCTTCTAGCTGTTCCAAGACACTGGAGACCAAAAGAAATAGCAATATATTGATTCAGCAGTCATTTTCATTTGTTAAATCCTTTCTTCTCTATTATACTCTTCCTTCTCCTTTTTGGTGCAAAAATAACATATATATAAAAAGCAATAAATTTCAAAGTACATTGCAACAATTAGTTGTAGCACAGATTTCAGGGTTTCGTACGGGTTACAATGCCACAATATTAGATTTTCATTTCTAGCTACTCTAAGGTACTGGAGACCAAAAAAAAAAATCAGTGTAATGATTGAGCACTCATACTAATTTGTTAAACCCAAATTTCTCTGTATAACTCCACCATCACCTTTGATTTTTCTCTCACTTTTTAGGGGTATTTGGACTATGCCCATTCTAACATTTTCATGTTGGAAGCGGCTGTCGATAATATGGGATGGGGGATAGAACTAGCTGATGTTCTGGAAAGGCTGGCCCCTCTGCACTTCAGGACTTATCTGGTCCAGGGACCCATCTGAAGGTTGCAGGTTTCTGGAAAGTTACCCTAGTGCACGGAACCTTTGTAGAATCTTATATAATTCCCTAGGTGTTCTTTAGGATTGGCAGGAATGGTTTTGGTTGGGGTTTGGCAAGTGATGATAATTGCCTGAGTTAATTTTTTAAAAAAGAGTCTCTGTCTGCTGATGAGCCCACAGCAGGTAGGGGCAAGGGTAGAGGCCGGGAGCCAGTGGGGCTGGTGCAGCAGTGTTGGGGACGGACCAGGCAGAGAGCAACGAGAACAGTGACGCTGTGCTGATGAATGGACGTGGGGGTGAGAGAAAGATGAAGCAGGACTTATTACTCCATCACCCTACTCAACCCTCCATGCCTCCCGCTCTTTGTATAAGCTCTTTCCTCTACCCAAAATGCCCTTTCCTTGTCCCTTTGCCCAGACAACACCTACTTGTGCATCAGTTCTCAGGTCAGCTCTCACTTTCTCCAGGAAACTTTCCCTGACTCCACTTCCCCACCGCCACCCCCACCCCACCAGGTTGGGTGGGACCCCCCTCTTCTGTGTTCCCACAGAATTCCCACAGTGGGAGACTTCCTTCCACCCCAGTGCTCAAGATGCTGCTGCAAGTTGCTTGTTCCTCCATAACCTTTTATCCCTTGTAAACTTTTTATTTTGCAGTAATTTCAAACAGGACAGCTGCAAAAATAACCCAAAACCAATACAGAGAACCCCAACATATCTCCCACCCGGGCACTGTGATCCACCAACTTTGTTTTGCTTGTTGGGTATTTTGTCTGGACGATTTCTTTGGGAGGAGGTTTGCAGGCTTGAGAATGAAGAGGTGAGACGTATCTTTGATGCTCAGAAGGCCAGTGATAAAACATGGGGTGTGGGGAGGGTGGGGAGATGGAGGCTAAGAATTCCTGATGTCAGCAAGGAAGTCCTTGTGAATACAAAGAGGGCAAAAGTGTTTGCAGCCCACCCACCCCAGGGCCCTGTGCAGAGCCCGGCACATCATAGCAATTTGATAAGGGGGTGGTGGGGTGGAAGAGGGGGAGAGGAAGAAAGAGCGAGAGATTGAGATTCTTTGAGCTCTGCTCCCCCTTCACGCAAATTCTGACCACCTGCTTCTGTTCCCGAGCAGGCAAACAGCAGCACGAGTAGTAACAGCTCTCCACATAGCCACGCACCCTACCAGCGCCTGCTTGGGGTCCAGCGGGTGAGTGTCCTCTGACATTCAGTCTGGTCACACTGCAGCAGGAAAAGCCACCCAGGAGACTTGAAGCTAACTGTGAAATGGGGACCGCGCTCCATTGGCCTTCTCCTGAGTGATCCGGGCCGCCTGCTCCTACCTTTCCAGGGCAACAGGTGAATAGAGCAAGTACAGAGCTCTGTGAACAAGAGGACAGGGTGGAGAGCCCCCGAGAAGCCACAGGCTTCAGGCTGGGGGATGGGCCCAGAGGCAGGCCACACGCTGCCATTTTCTTGCTGTGTGACTTTGCGCAAGTGACTCAGCTTCTCCCAGCCTCCATTCTCTTATCTGTAGAACTGGCCTGTAACAGCATCTGATTCAGGGCCCCTGGGAGAACCAAGTATGATAATAAATGGAAAGGGCTTAGAAGAGGGGCTGGCATGTAGGAGATCCTCACGAAATGCGGGCTTTATTGATTTATTTTTGTCTTCCTCCAAGTTCTTTCTACTTCACTGGGTAATTGGAGGGCTGGTTGTTTCCAGTTTTTCCTTCTCTTTATTCTCTGCCTTTTGCCCATTTCAAGCTCCCAGTTAGAGACTCGTCCATGAGGACATGCAGGAGAGGGAGCGTGATAGAGCTCTGGAATTAGTTCTGGTAATTGCATAAAGCTAGTACCGTCCTTTCTTCAGGAGATGACTCAGCAGCTCGGGGGCAGGGTGCCGGGGTGGGGGTTATCCGTCAGTTGTCACCCGGGGCATCAGGATTCAAGCCCAAGCACGCCTGCTCCAAACCCTTGGTTTCCCATTCCACAGGCACGTGGGGACTACAATGTGACCTGAGCGCCACTGAGCCCCGGCAGAAGGGGAGCTTGGCGTGAGGTTCTCTGGTATTAAGAGACAAAGTGACTCGGGGCCCTTTCCTAAGTATGTGTGTAACGAAATGTTACAGGAGAGGAAAAGCAAGTCTATGGACTGTTCACTCGTGACGCTGACAACAGACTCAGGGCGCGCAGGATGTTAAACATTTGTGGTTTAAAGCAGAATTATCCACCAGCATCTCTAACCTCGTTGTCTCTTTATGATGAGTGATAGGAGGGCCTCCTCCTCCTCTGTTCTGAGCACTCCTGACCTCCAGGTGTGGAAGCCATTGCTCTCCGCCTCTTAGAGCCTTTGTCCATTCCAAAGTCATTGCCAGAAGCCAACAGGGGTGGAGGCTGGGAGAAGATGAAAAATACGGAGGATGTAGAGGGAGGAGATGAGGTTTTGGCCTTGGGAGTGAAGAGGAAGCTTCACCCCCAGGGAGAACGTCGTGGGCTCCCAGATGCAGGCTATCAGTGGACAGACTCCACCCAAGGCCTCTGGGGCACCAGGCAGGATGTGGCCAAGCACCGCTGACCCTGGGTCATGCCCATCCAAGGCCGGGGCACTGGCCTTCCATGGCTCCAGGCCACTCGGGGCACCTGGAAGTTTTTTGCATCTGCTGCCACACCCAGCGTTTCCTTAGGGAAGAGAACAGGAGGAGAAGCAAGGTGAGGCTTAGGTTCTGGAAGACCCTCCTTGGGGAGGGCGCAGGGATCCCTCATCTCAAGGTTCGAGGGGCGTGAGAGGGAGCTGCGGCTTTGGAGCCCGAGTGTCTGGGGTTCAAATCCTACTCCCTCCCTGTGTGGCTTAGCTCTTTGAGGATGGAGGTGATAGTCAAGCCAAGACTTGCTTGTTGTGCGGTGCATTGAAACATGGTGGCTGCTTCTCGTTTTCCTCCTGTGAGGGCCGAATGAGCCAGGGGCAGGGAGGGGGCTGTGCCCCAGGGCACCAGGTGCATCAGAGCTGCAACGCTGTGATGAAATCGCGAGAACAGGTGCTCATGGAGCACTCACCCGGCGCCAGCTGCCTTAAGTGCTGTGGCCCACATCCTCTTGTTTCACCTTCACGACAGCCCGATGGTGCCGCTACCCCCATTTTACAGATGAGCAATCCAATGCTGAGGTTGGTAACTTGTCTGAGTCTCTCTCCTGGCAAGTGGCAGAGCCAGGAAATCAAATCCATGTCTTAAATGTTATCGGTATGGCCTCCCCTGCATTGTACAGATGGAGAAACTAAGTCCCAGAGAAGAAAACCCCTGCCCCGCCTTCCCTCAATATAGGTAGAATCAGGCTTCTTGTCTGAGGAGGTTGGTTTGGGGGAGTCACTAGATGGGAAGTTGGAGTCAGATAAACCTCGGTTTGTTCAGAGCTTAGTTTGTGGGACTTTGGCTAAGTTTTTCAGCTCTCAAGTCTCCATTTCCTTACCTGCAAGGCGGGGATAATATTGATGATCTAGCTGGATCATAAGGACTAAATCAGACAAACAGCTTTGGCAAACTGCCTGGTACAGCACAGGTATCCACGACATGGGCAGCCCCTGCCAGCCTGCTGGCATGCTCCAGCCTCTCACCGCAAGCCGTGCATCTGCTTTGACTGAGGAGAGAAGCAGGTTCTCCTTAAAGGCAGAGCCCCTGTGTCCCGGCAGGTCGGGTAGGCATGACGGGTGCAGCGTTCAAGCTGCTGCTGGCACAAGGCAAGGTGCCCAGGGTGTGTGC
Organism: Myrmecophaga tridactyla; assembly: GCA_004026745.1. Lineage (NCBI taxonomy): Eukaryota > Metazoa > Chordata > Mammalia > Pilosa > Myrmecophagidae > Myrmecophaga > Myrmecophaga tridactyla. The sequence goes on from PVIY010005904.1 coordinate 20,896, forward strand.
GAAGGCACATCGCAGCCCAGATTTTGAGGGGGATTTGCTCTCTGAGTGCTGTTTGCCGTGATATGCATTTTGTGCTGCGGCCAGAGAAAAGTAAACTGGTAGCTCCTGGCAGCCAGGGAACGGCTGTGCTTCTGCCAGGGCTGGCATGCCTGGCGCCCACACAGGCATCTCCCTGCATCGGCTGTCGGCTGCAGGCAAGTGTACACACCAAACATTCCGGCACATGCATGCACAGCCACACACACAGCACACGACACAAGGCAACGCACGCCGCTGCCGGCTGCCTCTGCCGCTCCCTCCTTCCCTTTCTTTCCCCCCGCCCCATCACGAGACTCTCCCAGCCTCTCTGTCTGTCTTAGCATCTGTTGGTCTCTCTACCTGTGTGTGTTCTTATTCTGACAGTTTCTATCTTGGTTTCCGTGTCTCTTCCTCTGACTCTCTCTGTTTCTACCTGTCTTTCTGGGGATCCCCTTCTCTGACTCTCTGTGGCTCTTTGTTTCCCTGACTCTTTCTTCCCTGCTTTGTCTGTATCACTCCCTCTCTCTCTGATGTTGCCCCCTTCTCTCTGTTTCCCATTCTCCTGAATCTTTCTGTCTCAATCTCTGCTTCTCTCTCTCTCTCTCTCTCTCTCTCTCCATCTGTCTCTTTATCTGTCTGCCTTTCTCTTTCTCTCTCTCTTTCTGGTCTCTTTCTCTGTCTCTCTGTCTTCCTCTAACTCTTTCCATCTCTGTCCTCAGGCTCTCTCTCTCCTTGTTTCCGTGACACTTTCCTGGAAACGCATCAGAACCTGAAGTGGATGGATTTCAAGTGAGAAACAGCCCTGCACCCAGAACCCGCCTCCCCCACCCACCCCCTGAGCGCTGCCTTCCTCTTCCACTCCTCTGTCACGAGGAGAAGCTATTGTGCTGGGCCCAGGGAGTTGGAGTTGAAGGGCCTGGGGGTCTGAGCCTCTGACTGCTCTGAGCTACTTCCCCATTGGCTCGGAGCAGCTTGTGCTCAGCAAGGGCTGAGCGACAGGGGGAGGCTCTAGTCCATAAAAGGGGGGGGCGAGGCACCAGGACTGCCATTCTGAGGGGCTTTGGGAGCGCTCACAGCTGCCTCCTTGGCACCTCCATCCGAGCCGGAGTCAGGGAGGCCCCCCCCCCGGGGTCTTGAGGAGCAGCTGCCACCACCTTCCAACCAGCTCGACCAGAAGCTGCCCAGGGACAAAGAGCAGCCCAGGTAATGTCCAGATGGGGCACCGGGATTCTTCTCTCACTTTTGTTTATCCCTGGTCCTCTGGACCTAGAGATGACAGGAGCCCAGGCTGGTGGTTTACAGGTTGGTGTCTGACCATCTGCCAGAGGCGGTTGCGGTTATGAGACTAGTTTACAAAAGCCGGGTCAGGGAGAAACTGACTGTTCTTCTGAAAATCTCCTTCTCCGCACAATCCTGGCTTAGACAAGTGGGTAGCTCTCCCCCAGGGGGACGCCCCCATGCCTTCTTTCCTAGCAGTCTGCCATGCAGCAGTTCCCAGGCCAGCGCCAGGGTCCAAGGACCACGGATGCTTTGGGTGGGAGAAGTGAGAGGTTTAGCTAATCAGGGTGATTTTAAAGGTCAGTGATTCTCGCTGAACTTAAGAGAACAAGGACGCAGTGATGTTAATGAGACTCAGGGCTCTGGCATTTACCCTGTACCACGTACATCAATCCACGGCCAAGTTCAACCTTTTCATTCTTCTTGGGTCATGTTTGTTTGCTGACAGTGTGCTAGCTAGAGTGGCTACCTTTGACTTCATTTTTCACAGAATGAAGTTTGGGGTTATCTTGTTGGGAGAGAATAGGGAAGGGAGTGACAAACACTCTTGTCAATTTTAGTCTGAAAGGACTTGTTGCTTTTATGTAAATTGCAGCCTGTGGATTCTGAGTTAGGCAGAGAGGGAGCTCAGATGGGGAAGCCGTTTGCTCAGTGCTAAAGACATCCGCTTCCAAAGAAAGGGTTATAGATTCTCAAAGTTTGACTTGAGTAGAAAACTGGTGAGCCTTCAGGAAAAACCCTGCTTACAATGCCAGGACTGATTTGTAAATTCTGTGACCTTTTACTTTTCCCTGGTATCTTTTATCAAGAATCCCCTCCAAGATTTACAAACATTCCTTAATTAAGCCTCCAAGCTTCCCAGGGCGAAACAAGCTCTTCAGGTTATTGGATCGGATTTCACTTCCCCTCCCACAGACCCAAAGTCTTGATTATCATCTTTCTTTCTTTGGTTGGTAAAATACACAAAGTGTGTCTTTCTAATTTGACAGGCGTTTCTGTCAGGATTCATTGCGCGAGGTTTCACATTGTTAGTCTCTTCTCTTGATTCTCCCTGCCTGGCTGCCAGGGCTGTCCTAACCGCCTCACCTTCTCCCCTCATTCCCACCCCCTCCAGGCTTTTATTCTATTTTTTGCAGGTCATTTATCTCCAAGCTCTGAGATCTGCGTGGGGGGAGCTGTTGCAGCAGCCCAAGCCGATTGAGTTATGCTGCCTGGGGGAGGCTTGCATTTGCTGACGGGATCTCCAGCCCACTGCTGTGCCCCAGATGAGCCAGAGGTGTGATGGGTGACAGGCAAATCCTGCGTCTCTGATGGCAGCTGGGAGTGGGACATGACAGTGGCTCTTGATGCACCCAGCATGTTTTCACTGAACAGGGCAAAAGGACCAACTCTGGGGCTGTTTGAGAAATTTGCAATCACTTTAAAACCCATAGAGGCGGGTTAGGGTTTCTGGAGATGACTGCCAGGAGCCAGGGATTTTCTGTTGACCATCTAAATGGGTGTCCCACCGCACTCCAGAGAGTGCTGGGTTCAAATCCCAGATCCCATCACTCATTTGCTGTGTGACTGTGGGACAGCGGCAGCCCCTCTCTGAGCCTTAATCCCCTCACGTGTAAAATAAAGGTAATAATAAATTCATCCCCTGAGGTTGCTGTGAGGCTCTAATGGGATACTGGAGTATGCCGGCATTTCGTAGGTACTCGGTAAATGCTACAGGGACTGTTCAAGGTTTCGCTGCTCCAAAGTAGCATTGGATCATGCCAATTCATGCTGCACCCTATGCCTAGGAAATATGACAAACAGCTAATATTTCTGACTTCTCCCCATCGCCCCCCTGCTCCCCCCCTGTCCCGCTCCCCACCTGCAATGGAAGACTATTTCTTCATTGACCACCTCGGGATCATGAAGTCTCTGGTTCATCCTCCCGGATGCCCCCTCCTACTTCCCCCCTCCTTGGGTCATTCTTGTACCATTGTACTTTATTAGATCTCTTCCATCATTCTAAGAGGGATCGATAGTTGGTGATTTGATTTTAAAGAGTGTCAGAAAGTGTGGTGAACCAGCTGATTTCTCTCACCATTTTCACTCATCTCAGCCTGTGAATGCTGGTTAATCCCATTGAGTTCTGATGAAGAGCTGAAATGATTTCACAGAGACAGAGTTGGCCGTGGCAGCGGCAGTAAACACGGTCTGGCAACACCCGGCTATGAGCCCGGGATCAGCCTTCGGGATGGAGAGACGTCCCCAAGGCCTTCGAAGTTTGAACCCGTAACTCCCCTCCCGCCTGGAGCCAGGGGACTACTTCTGGCGGGAGGGTGCTGGGCCCAGGCCCTCTGGGCACGTGGTGGTGGCCATCCTGCCCCAGCCCTTTGGTCCATCCTGCGCGTAGGGTTGGTCACTTGCCGTCCTGCTCACCAGGGGGCGACTTGTTCACCCAGAGACTTGAACTGCCGTTTGGCTCCTTCACCTACGGCGGGAACGACTCCATTTAACTTGACAAGGGTTTGCTGAGCAGCTGTGGCGGGGCTGGTCTCTGTCTGCTGGCCTCCAGGGACAAAGGACGAGATCAGGGAGTTGGCAGGAGGTGAGAATGGCATTTGTGATTCACTCTCTCCTGCTTCTCTCTCACCCTTATTTTGTTCCCTTCCTCCTCTTTCCTGGTCCCTCCTCCTCCTCCTGCTCCTCTCCCCCTCTCCCTCTCATTCCCTTTCTTCCTCTCCCTAGATCTTTCTTATCTTGACCTTCTCTTCCCAAATGGCCTCTCTGTTTTTCCAGGTGTGTGTGTGTGTGTTGTCTCTGGCACTCTTTCTGGCTCCTCTCTCTGCATCTCTCTGCATCTCTCCGCATCTCTCCATCTCTGCCTCCCTTAGGTCCATACTCCTTTTGCCTTTCTGGTCTTCCTTTAACTGTACCCAAGAACGAAACAGGTGCGGGTTCTCTGTGGATTCTACTCTTGAAAACATTCTTTTAAAAGGGTGGTGGATGTTTCCATCTTGCCACCCACTGCAGGACCACAGAACTATCTCTCCACCCCGTGTCCAGAAGCAGCCCAAGCCAGGGCCTGCCTGGGGTGGGGCCCCCACCCTGTGCCCTGTGTTTGGATTCTTTCCAGGCTAATGGTGCGTTCAGTTTCCATTCAGAGCCTGAAACACCCTCACTCCCCACCCAAATCTGATAACCCATCCTTTGTCATTGACTCTAAGGGCCTAATAAGGACAACTTTCTCCAGCTTTCAGGGGCTCCCTTTGCTGCCCGCTGGGGACTTATGCAGATGAAGTTTATATATTTCAATGGGGGTAAAAGCTCCTGAAATGGTTTCATCTTCAGGAATGTGAGTTATTTAGGGATAATCCGATGGACAGTTAATGTGTACCTATGCAGACAAGGTTTTAAGCCTGATTCTGCTATGTCCTTGCCTCTTGGCACTAGCCCAGTCATTTTGCCTTCCTAAGCCTCAGTTTTCCCCATCTAGAAAATGGGGCTAATAGTACCCAGACCACTAGATTCTCTTGGGAGTGAAAATGCAGTAGCTGAGATAAAATGCACAGCAAAGAGCTTGGCCCAGGTAGCTGAGACACCCACCCCCCTGTGACCCTGGGGCCCTTACCCTCTGGCCTCCCCTCTATTGGCCGCAAGCCTGGAGGCATGGGGCTCAGGGCCGCGGGGCAGGTTTTGCAGGCTCCTGTGATGGTGGTGGCTGTGGGGTCACTGAAACAGCCCCACCTCCTCCTGAGAGTCAGGCCCAGGCGTGGGAGGCCCGAGCTCTGTCTCCATTTCCCTCCTGACTCACAGTGTGACCTTAAACAGCGACTTCATTTTTACCTTTTCCCATTTCCTCTTCTATCAAATAGGGATAATCATATGCGATAAAGTGCTCCAAGAGATAATTGCGGTGTTAAATCAAGGCATTATTATTCCATGTTGGCTTTTTAAATAAAAATGCTTGCAGCTTCTCCAGGCCCTCCACTGACTACAGTATAGAAATATCATGGAGGAGAAAGAAGGGCAAACAGGCCCTCCCTTTCAAGGACCTCTGAGTCCCCGGTGGAAAGGGCCTCCTATGTGCTAGTGCTTTAGGTGGTGCTGTCGCCCGCTGTGCCCACGGTGGCAGGGGGCAGGTGGCAGGGGGCAGACGCCTGTCCCCGACAGAGGAGCCGGGCCTTGGGGAAGGGAGCAGCTCATCCTTGCTCACAAGGTGCAAGAGTGTCCTGGGGTCGGACTCCAGAGCCAGTGTCCCCCGTCCCACCCCCCAGGCCAGGAATCAGGCAAATCACCAGGTGAGTTTCCCCAGGCCCCTCCTTGGGTGCTAGGGAGCAGCTGATGCTCAGGAGCACTGGGGGGGGGGGGCGGCGCGCAGGGGTCCTGGGAGGGGGGCTGGGCTCTTTATAGGGCACACAGCCTCCCCTACTTCTTCCACTACCCAGCCCGCTGGCCTTGAAGGAAGCATCCCACCTCCGGGCGGCTTTGTTTCCTTCCTGTTAAGGGAGGCTCACTCCTCCTCCTCCCTCGCTGGGGCCGACACAGAGTGCCAGGAGGCTGGGAAAGCGCCGCCTGAACGGCCAAGGAGCGGGACCTTCCTTGGCAGGGGCCCTTAGCAGACCCCCGCTGACCTGGGCGGACCCGCCAGCCCTGCACTGGGGACCAGGCGCCAGCGGCCCCAGCGGCCTGCTTCCCTCTCCTCCGCTCAGTGCCCTTCCTCCTCGGCTCATCCCAAATCTGAGACGCTAAGCAGGCAGGGGTATTCCTGGTGCATGGCTTCTGAGCGCCATTCCTCAGCACATCCCATCAGAAAGGCAAAAATGCTCCTCTGAGGCTCTTCTGACATTGCTCACTAATTTGTTTCTCTGATAAAAGGAAGGAAATAGTACTGCTCAGGGAAGTCTCAGCAACCGTGTGGATGCATGGCTATTCGAGTCCCCCTTTTAACCCAGAGGGATCTGCTCATAAGCAGCTCTCCCACAACTTGGGCAAGGAGCGTCGCATCTCCCAGCCTCAGTCTTGTCCTCTGTTCAATGGGTATAAAAACATCCACCCATAGGTTGTTGCGAGGAGTAGAAATAACCCCGTGTGATGTGGTCACACCCAGCCTGGCGCGCAGTAGGCTCTTGACAAGGGACAGCTTTTTGGGATTGCTGGGATCGTGACTGAGGTGCACTCAGCCCGGCTGGGCACACAGTAGGCCCTCCACGCATGGCCATTCATTCATTCAACACCTTCTTTTGAGTTTCCGTGGTGTGCCCTTCATTATCTCGCTTTTTCTCCCTCTTTTCCCTTCTCCTACAGCCCAGGTGAGATTAGAATGGAGCCTGATGGTATCCAATTTAAAGCCCATAGTGTGTGTCGGGCTCGACGCAAGGTGCTCTATACATATCTTATTTAATTCCCACACCAATCCTCTGAAGCACTATTAGCCCCATTTTATAGATGAGAAAACTGAGGTACCACCCAAAGTGGTGGTATGTGCTGGGGCGGAGGTGAGCCTACTTTCTAAACACGTGATAGTCCTGCTTCTGGGTCAGGAAGGGATTTGAGGTCCTCAGTCCCCTTTCTCACCAAATGTGCCCCCCACCCTCACCCCACACTACTTTTTCGTTCATTTGTTTGTTTGTTTTAGTATGCTGTGTGGCGGCATCAGGTCTCATTCTTTTTCCACGTGAGTACCCGTTACCGAAGCACCATCTGTTGAATTTTTTGTTTCTTTGGGAAGTGCGTGGGAATTGAACCCGGGTCTCCTGCATGACACGAGAGCACTCTACCTCTGAACTACCCTCACACACCCTATGCCACGCTGCTTTGTGAAGGCAGGAGAGTAAGCATTTCAGAGGGCAGAGACTCAAATGTCACTCAGTGCCCAGCAGGGACAGGCTCGAGTAAGCCACCCCATGGGGTCACCGGTCACCCTGGCAGCCTGATTTATCCATGATTGTTTCCATGGTGGAGTGAGGTCCCGTGTCTCCAGGGTAAATCGATTTTTCAGGACACATTGGAAACTGATATATATTCTTGAAATGCAAAACTCTCCCAATTTAAAAATGTGGACAAGATGTTTAAAAATCCCTGTGCAGGTCAAAACGCCCATGCCCATTTGTTGAGCTTGGAGGTGGGTGACTCGTTTGCCACCTCTGGCCATTTGCAGGGAGAGAGCTCCGGGCCGGGAGGGGCGAGCCAGAGGTCTTAGTACCCAGCTGCCCCTGCCCGACCCGTCCCTCCATCTCACCCTTCAGTCCTTCAGAGAGAAGAGTCTCCCTGGGCAACCCTTTAGCTCAGTCTCTTCTCCATCCAAGCCCAGATGGCCTGAGGGAGACTGGCTCCTTTGGGGCCCAGGGCTGCAAGGAGTGTGTGTGTGTTGGGGGCGGGGGGGCATTGGCTGGAAGACCAATGACTCAGTGGCCAAAGCCCTTCCCAGTGTCCGGGTAACCAGGGCTCGCTGAGCATTGCCTTGAGCAAGTCAGGAAAGGAAATGAAAGCTTCAGAATAAAGGCCCCGATGTTCTGGAAGTGACCTCCCTGCTGCCTGCGTCCTGTCTCTCTCCCTCTTTGTCTCCCTCTCTCCTCTCTGCCCTATGGCCTCCCTCTCCATCTCCATTTGGGTCTCTCTCTTGCTGTCTTTCTGCCTCTCTTTCTAGCAGCTCTCTTTTCTCCCTGCTTCATCTCTCTTTGCTTTTCACTTCCTCCCTGTCCATCTTCTCCCATCTCTTCCCACTCTATTTTCTCTGTCTTTCTTCCCCTTGTCTAATCTCTCCCCTCCTCTCTGCCTCCCCCTCTCCACTCGCTTCCCCTTTCCTCCCCACACTCCTCTCCTCAGTTGGCTAACATTTGCTTAGCAGGTGCTGGGGTTTGGACAACTGGCAGTTCCGTGAGGTTTCCCAGGCCGGATGGAGGTGTGGTCTGGAAGAATTCACACAGGGCTTTGAAGAGGCGGAGGAGTTGGACAACATTCAAGTATCGGCCTGTTCCCTTAACACGCTTGTTCTCTTCCGCCCTGTATTAGGTGCTGAGGATACCATTCATTCATCCCTTCATTCATTCCACCTACCTTATCTCCACATCACATTCAGGGTGAAAAGCTGACTTTTTACCCTGGCCTACAAGGGTCGACATTTTCTGGCCTCTGCCCATCTCTCTGCTTTATTTCTTTTTCTTTCTTTCTTTCTTTTTTTTAATCCCAGTCTCTCTCTCTCTCTCTCATATTCCTTCACCACCCTGGCCTTGCATTCCTGAAACCCACTACACACACTCTCACCTCAGGGACTTCTCACTTCCACACTCTGGTTGGGGGAATGAGAAAAATAAGAGACAATTATGTGATGGAGTCAGCACAGGTGTCTGTAGTAGCTCAGAGGAGGGAATTAATCCAGACAGACTTCCTGGAGGAGGCAGCTGAAGCTGAGTTTTGAAGAATGAGTAAGAATAAGCCAACTTGAATGGAGATGTGAATGGATGAGTGGGGTGAGAAAGATGTTCCAGGCAGGGGGAACCCCATGGGCCAAAGCTCAGCAGACAGATAGCATACTCTCTCCGTGCCTCCATTTCCTCAGCTGTAGAATGGGGAGAATATTGGGCCCAGCTCTTAAGGTTTGTTATGAGGATGCTTTACACTAAGCCATGTGCAGGACTCAGCCCCGGAGACTGGGCCTCCTTTTAAAAGCATCAGAGAGCCCCCAAAGACTTTAAGTCAGGTGGGGGTGTAATAAGCTTTGCACTGACTCTGGTTGCTGTAGCCTGGAGGCCACGCTGGAACCAGGAGGAGGCTGGTGGTCCCCCGGAGGGAGAGGGAAGCTGGGGGTGGGAGTGGATTGGAGGGGCCTGGGCTCTGTGCCCAAGTGGTTAAGAAGGTAGGTGCTGGAGTCAAACTGCCCGGGTACGAATCTCAGCTCTGCCACTTAACTAGATTTGGAACTTGCCATGCCTCAGTTTTCTCATCTGTAAAGTAGGCATGAGAATAGTACCCATCCCACAGAGTTGCTGTGAATGTAAGTGAGTTAATCCATGAGAATTGCTTAGAACATCATGATTACTTAATAACCATTGGATCAGCTCGAATTACTATTATTAAACATAATATTGATGGATGAAAGGAAAGGATATCACAATTATTTTTATCTGGAACAAAGAGATCCCAAATTGGCTGGCTGAGGTGGACCTCCTACCTGAGCAGCTAAGCTGTGCGGGAAGCCTCCAGATGGAGCTGGGGTAGGAAGTGGTGTGGGTCCCCCCCTCCCTGGTGGGCTAAGCCAGTGCTAATCTCATAACAGGACAGCCCAGCCCTGACTGATAACTGCGCTCCTACTCAAGAAAGCTCAAGCTGCCTGCTTCCTATCTGCACACACACTGCACAGCTCATTCACCTGGAACCCAAATCCGCTCAGCAGCTGATAGAGCGTGAGAGAAACAGGAAGGCACGAGAGAGACACCAGGACGGACATATGTCCACTGCCCTAGGTTTTCCACTCTGCGTGTCCCTGCTCAGGGGAGCAGAGCTTGCCCAGCCTCCAGAGAGGCTTGAATCACTGTGTGACCTCAGGAGGTCCCCCAGCCTCTCGGAGCACTGGTTTTCCCGTCTGTAAAGTGGGGATACCATAGGTGGGCAGGTTGAGGGCCCTCCGGGCATCACTGCGAGTTTGGCTGTTGAGGAATTGAAGTTGTTCTAGAAATTGCAGAGATTAAGGGCATAAGTGTCAGACGGAACCGGCCTTGCTCCCCAGCTTCACCACTTGCTGTAGGATACTGTTGAAGAGTGAATGAGGTGCTGGACATCAGGGCTTAGCACAGGGCCTGGTACACAGTAGGTGCTCAGTAAATGAAGGCTGGGATCATTGTTAAGCATGCATAGGTGGGAGAACCTACTGTGTGCTCTGAGGAGGAGGTCTGGGCATCGGCGTAAGGCTCTGGGCCTGGGGTGAGGGGCCTCCTGGCTGCCCAGACCAGCTGAGCCAGCAGAGCCTCCTGCGGGGACGGGGAGGACCGGGCGGCAGGGAGGCCAGCCCCCTCTGAGAGCAGCGTCTGGGGCACCAGGCCACAAAGGCCGGGCTGGAAGGACGAGGAGCTCCCCCTGCCCAGTTCAGGGGAGCTCCCCATTTCCAGGTGGGAGAATGGCATTGTGTTCCTATGTTGAACAGCTTTGACTTGCGACATTTGCTTTTTAAAGGGTTGCTTATGAGAGCGACAACTTTCAACATACTTTGCATGAAACAGTTATCCTCTCGCTGAGGGTTTATTAGGTCCCTCTTACGTGCCGGCCAGTGATCCGGGTTTTGGGATACAGCAGGGAATAAGATGGTCTCTGCCCCCAAGGAGCTATCATTCTAGTGGGGGGAACGATAACCCACAAAAACAGTGCAAATAAACATCCAATAAATAAGGCAGGGTAAGGTGGTGCGTGCTCTGATGGAAACAGTGGCTGCATGTGTTTGGAGCCCAGAACTGAAAAGATGGGGTATGGAGAGGAGAATCAGGGTGCCCCCAACATTTAGAGCAGGAGGGCCAGCCCAAAGGGTCAGTTCACAGGCCTGTTGTGCTGAGAAAAGCATTCCAGGGTGAGCAGAAGGGATAAGAAAGAAGCGGAGGCAGGAACACAGCGTGGAGAGAAGGTGAAGGGGGAGACACAGCCACCTCCTCTGGGGAGGAAAAGGCAAACCCCAGAGACCTTCTGAAGGAAAAAGGACTGGATGAGTGACAGCCTGTGTAACAGGGACAAAGAGAGGCAAGGGAAGCTTCACAGACCTCAGAGAAAGTCTCTTCTGGCTTGACAGGTGTGCACAGTGGGTTTTGAGGTCTGATACCCTAGCAAGTTCTGACTTGTCCGCTTCCTAGCTGGGTGAGCAACCACTCCCCACCCCCAGCCTCCATTTGCCCATCTGTCAAATGAAAATACCAAAACTGACCTTGAAGGGCTGTTGTGCAGACTTAGTGTGAGCGGGTAGGGAGGCCCTTCGCCCATAGCCAGGGCTCAGCTCTTAGTTCCCTTCCTTGATCCCTGGCCTAGGACACCCACTTCCTCTCTCCAGGCCTCTTTTCTCTACTGTAGAATAGGACCAATGCGTGCCTTGCTGGGCTGCGGCAGGAGTTGGCTCAGGCCACACCCCACAGAGTAGGGGATCCCGGATCTCATTGTCTTCTTTTCCTCCCCCCACCGCAGGAACAGCCAAGACAGAATGGCGTGGCAGGGGCTGGTGCTGGCTGCGTGCCTCCTTGTGCTCCCCTCCGCCGTGGCAGACTGCCTGTCCCAGTGCTCCTTGTGTGCAGCGAAGACCCAGGATCTGCCCCAACCCATCATCCCTCTGGTAGGTCTCAGGCAGGTTTCCTGGAGGCCCAGGGACTGGGCTCTGCACAAAGCCCAGAGGCCTGGGAAACCGAGAGCCTCTTCAGAAAACTCATCCCATCTGTGCCGGGCTGGTCCTGTCCTGTGGACAGCTTGGACGCTGGGGGCTGCAGTTTTCCAGCTGCCGGTCCCAGGTCCCACCGCAGGCCTCACCACCACGGGTTCACTAAGGTCCAGGGCAGAGACTCAGGTTTCCAAGGAGCCTGGTGCCTGGCAACAGGGAATGCCATTCATTAGGTGGTGCAGACGTCAGCAATCAGCAGCCTTCGACTAACTTTTCAGGGTTTCTCATCACTGTGCTCTAAATGCCAGGAGCTGGCTAAAAGAATCAAGTATTGAACTCCATTCCTGGGTGTTAGAGCTCTTGGCCTGATGTTGCTGGTTTTGCTTCATGTCAAGCTTCCCCACGTGCCTCTCCCATGACGGCAGAGAGTAGAGGCCCCACAGGGGAGGTGGGCAGACTACAGGCTTTGCTTCTGCTGCTTTGTAGTTCCCATGACCACAGAACCCCCTCTCTGAGCCTCAGATAAGGACCCTTGCAAAATGGGGGTGATCCCCTGAGATAATGGAATGTATTTAGTACACAACCTTAGCCGCTGTTTGTTGAGGGGCACACACTGTCAGGTGCTGCCCACACGCCGTCTCAGGAGGGCACGATGGTGAAGCACGAGGACTCGTGGCATTCAACACCCAGGTTCAAGTTCCAGTACCACCCCTTACAAGCGCTGCTGACTGTGGGCAAGTTACTTAACCTTAAAGTGCCTTAGTTTTGCATCTGAAGGTGGGACTGATAACAGTGCCAGCCTTGTAGGTCGTTGGAAGGATCACATGCATCCGTGAGCCTGGCCCATCATAAGCTGTTGTTATATTGTCACCATCACCACTGTTATGATGGGATCCTCTTAGGAAGCAGATAATATTTATCTTCCCAGATTGGATGAACCCTCGTAGGTCCCCACACATGTCCTTTCCACCATTTTGCAGTGCTTCTGTCTCTCTCTATATTTGCAGCATCCTTCACACCTGAGAAAGATTGGGAGCGCCATCTCCTCCCTCTGGGAGTCAGAAGTCAGGAGATGAGTGTGAGTCCAGCAGAGCATTACAGGGCGATTTTACTTCCCATCCCGGCATTGCCATCTGTAGCCCTGTGCCCTTGGGAAAGCTGTTTTACCTCCAAGCCTCTTTCCTCTTCTTCCACGTGGGCACTAACTGGGAGCTTTGAAGTGGATGGTCCAGTGGTTAGCAATGGCAGCTGCCTGGCACATCCTCAGACATTGGAGAGCAGGCTGTCCGGAGCAGGAGAGTGTGTGCGCCTTGAATGTTTGCGGGTGGGGACATTACCACATGGTTTTGTTGGGTCTTTTGCAGATTTGCTCCCTGGAATGCCAGGCCATCCTGCTGCCTTCGGAAGAGTGGGAGAGATGCCAGGGCTTCCTGACTCTTTTCACCCTCGGACTCAACGGCAAGGGAGACTTGGAGAGCAAGGTGGTTTGGGAAGATCCGTATAGCGCTCTGACTAAGAGTTCTGGGCCCTTCCTCAAGAAGTTGGAGAGAAACAAATTCCTCCTCCCTGGTACCCCAGCAAGGGAAAGTGCTCTGAGCAAGAGCCTGGGGGAGAAGCTCAGGGGTCTCTCGGGCAGGTTTGGGGAGGGAGTAGAAATTGAGCTGATGGATGACGCCCAGCCAATCGATGGTGCCGTGGAGGCTGGAGCACTTGGTCCCAGTGAGGAGAACCCCAAGGAACAAGTCAAACGCTATGGGGGCTTCCTGCGCAAACACCCCAAGAGGAGCTCAGAGGTGGCAGGGGAGAGGGATGGGGATGGGGAGGGGGCTTCCCATGAGGACTTGTACAAACGCTATGGGGGCTTCTTACGGCGCATCCGTCCCAAGCTCAAGTGGGACAATCAGAAGCGCTATGGTGGTTTTCTCCGGCGCCAGTTCAAGGTGGTGACGCGGTCTCAGGAAGACCCCAGCGCCTACTCTGGGGAGCTTTTTGATGTGTGAACACCTTTCCCATCCTGGAGTTGAGTCAGGAGCTCCCCCTGACTCCTTTCCAGATTGGAGTGCATTCGTTTATCCCCTGTGTGTGCCCCATCCCCATGCTCAGTCCAACATTGTCTACAAAATATCCACACCCAACCTACCTCTCTTCTGCCTGGGCATGCTGTATTTGTTCAGGGTCACTGGTAAGAAGGATGCTTAGCTCAGACCCCTAGATCTCTAAAACTACCATCGCCTGCAATTCTACTTGCATCGTCAACTCTACTACCCACAGTTCCTGTGACTTCCCAGGTCCAGGAGTCCAAAGTGACCTGCCTGAGTACCTTTAAATCTATGATCTCCGAACTTTAATGACCACATGCTCTCCTCCCCCCCAAAGAAAAATGAGCACACTTCCCCAGTGCAGCTATATTCCTTTATATAGTACATGCAAGTATCATAAAGCATACAAAAGGTGGAAATTTAAAATGAGGTAGATTTGCACAAATAGGAATCCTAATATTTTATTCCCAAACCTCGCGGATCTCCTCGTGCACCCCGCTTTAGAGATAGATCATGATTAAACTCAGATGCTCAAACACTGCCCTTTTTTTGGCTCAGGCTTTCCTACAGTAGGGACTTCAGTCTTCCAGTGGGTTACATGCTCCATTGGCACAATTTGAATTCTCATTGTTTAGAAACCCACCTCTTGAAGCCCCGAGCTCCCAGACTCCAATCTATTTTGGCACCCCACACAGTGCCCAACTCCTCTCAGAAGATAAGAAAGTGAAAACTCCTTTCCTAAATGGTTCATTGAGAGCTGTCCTCCTTCTGAATACTGAAATGATCAAGGAGGGAGCAAGGCAACCCATTTTGTTCTGTGCAACAATCTCAAAATGTGGACCAGTTCCCTCGGCCCTCATTAAACTAATTAAACTGATCAGTATCACACTTCTACCCGACGATGAACCGAGACATTGTCAAGTTGATGGGGTTAAGTGCAGCCATGTTCTTGAGCAGCTGAATCGACCGCCAAGAGTCCAAGCCATCTGGCCCAACATATGCATTGGGCACTGAGTGAGGGAATCCAGAAGCAACAGCGAGTCAGAGAAAAAGGCTCTCTTCAGCTCCCATGGTAATTCTTTCCTCTTAATGTCTCAAAATAAAACCAGAAAGAGGAATGAAATGATTAAGTGCTTGAGGCCAAATGAGCTCCCTTGTTTCAAATAACCCAGAATCAGAGGCAGGAGATCTCCCAACGCCTTGGCTTCAATCACAGATCTCTCCCGCCGCCTCTCTTGCTTGCTGTCTCATCCCCAGGTGCTATGGTTTGGTTGTGGGTCTAGGACTTCGGGCTGGAGAGGAGAGGAAAGTTTGAGTTTGGGTAATTTGCATGAAATGCTACTGAGCTCACAGCTTCGTTTGTAGCCCCCAGGTCTCTCATAATGTTTGAAATGTATAGATTGCTTTAGGCTTCATTTGTGTGCTTCTTAAAAATTTACTTGGAAATTTGCTTAGTCCTGAATCAGCCTGTGTCACTCCCTTCTCCTCCAGCACAATAAATTTTAAAAGATGCTGATGACTTGATGCGTGCATAACAGCCTCAGTCCTGAGAAGACTGTTTGCAGAAAAGATTGCTGGGGAATGAATATATACATATATCTTATTCATGTTAGGAAACTAAGTGTGTGGTAGCAGAAAGAGCAAAAGCTTTCGAGCCCCACCACCTTAAATTTGAAAATTGGATCTGTGTGACCTCAGGTAGGACACTTGGCCTCTGTGACACGTTGTCCCTCCCTCTAAAATGAACACTAATAGTGACAACATCACCCGGTGGTTGTGGGGATTAGATGAGGGCACCTAAGCCTCTAGTCCAGAGCACACGCTCCCTTAGTGAGGGTTTCCTTTCTTCATTGCCTAAAGAGAGAGTGGCGAAGCTCAAGCATCACTGCCGGTGGAGAGACCAGGCAGAGGTGCTGCAGAGAATGTGGACATCCACCTAGGTCCCCAGGCTCTTTCCTGTGCTGGCTGACCAGGACAGGCGAGTGAAGCACTGGGGCTCCCAGATCGGGGTCGGGGCTCTCAGGGTGGGGACATTGGAGGTCGGGCGGCATAGCGTCCTTTCCTAAAATGGCATCCTTCATTAAATGGCAGAGACGAGAGTCTTTAATGGGGTTAGTGTGGAAGAGACCAAGTGGTTAGAGATCTTGCGGGTCCCGTTAGGACACTGGCTTTTTGAGTGACTTCATAGAAAACACAGGGCCAGGGAGGGTCTCATTCATTCAACAAAGTATTTATTGAGGGTCTAATGTGTGGTGGGACCTTTGCTAGGTGCTGGAGGTACAGGTAAGTAAAATGGACAAGGTCCCTGCTCTTATGGATTTTACAATTTAGTGGAAGAGACATACAAAAACACAAACATAAATAAACAATATAAATCTAAAATTAAAAACGGTAGGAATTGTGGTGGAATTATGAAGGTGTAGTGAGTGATAATGGATAACGGGGGAGGGGAGGAACCTCCCCAGGGTATTCAGTGCATCCTTTTCCAGGGAATTCCATTCTTGATACCCATGGGGTCACCAAGTTGGAAGGAACCTAAGGTCTGGGTTCACCTCCTCCAATTGCCTCCGCTGTGCCAACATGGGCACATCGGCCATAGTTTTAAATCTTGAACACCTTCAGTGACTTTCATTTCACAAAGCATTCCTATTCCTTAACAATCAGTATTGGAAAGTTCTCTCTTTATGTTAGGTTGAAATTTATATATCTGTCACTTCTACTCACTCTTGATCCTGCTGTCTGCTAGCCTGGAAGCTGCTCTAGGGAAAAATTCCTGTCACTTGCAACTAAATGGTTTTTGATTATCTCACATGGGTTTAAAAAAAAAGAGAGAAAAGAAAAAAACAAATAATTTGTTGGCTCACATAACCAAGAGATTGCTTCAGGCAGAGCCTGATCAAGGAGCTCAATAAGGATATGAGGCATTAACTCTCCATCACTAGGCTCTTTTCTCCTTTTGTTGGATCCATTCTCAGGCTCTAGGCACTTTGAAGATGCTCCAGGCCTAGGAGCCTGCAGGTACGAGTCCAGCATGTGGCATTCTCAGCAATCCCAGTCAAAGCTTCAGGGCATCTCACCAGCTCTGATGGGGTCAGGTGTCCCATCCCGGGTCAATGCCAAGAGTGGACAGAGCCACGGGATGCCGTGATTGAGCTGAACCACATGGATACGGCAGGAGCCAGGGATGGTTCAAGGCGCACCCCCTGAATACCTGGACTGGGAGTGGGAAAGGGGGTGGTTCTCGAGAGGCAAATAGAGGCAAGGCTCCCAGAAGAAGCATGAATGCATGCCAGACCATGAAACAGTAGGTGGTCCCCCCACCTGCCCCGAGTGAAGGTGGCTGGGTGAGGTTTGCGCCAAATGGAGAGTGCACGTGGAATGTAAAGTACCCAGTTCTTCAAATTTTCAAGAGACCACAGAAACCTGTATTTGCAGGTAAAATCTCTCAAGTTTTCAATGTAGCCAAATAATTGAAAAAAAAGAAAGAAAGAAGACATTGGCTGGGACGCGCAATAACCAGTGTGGGTCAAGGCATGGCACTCTCGCCACTATGTTTGTAACCTCTGTCTAAATCTTTTTTTTTCACTAGAAACATTCTTTTAAAAAAAATTTTTTTTCCCCCACGTGGTATGGATTTCAGGGCGCTGCTGTCCTGGATTCCCCCCATCCCCCACCCTTTCTTTTTTTCTAATGGGAACAGTTGGAGGTTTAACAAAAACTCAAAGGAAAGCGCTGAGTTCCCACATACCCCCCTCACCCGCTCACACACCTGGACCCCTTTTCTGGGACCTGTTTCACCTGGTCAGGAGGGACATGGCGTGGGCTCTCAGGGTGGGGACACTGGAGATCGGGCGGCATAGCGTCCTTTGCTAAAATGGCATTCTTCACTAAATGGCAGAGACGAGAGTCTTTAATGGGGTTAGTGTGGAAGAGACCAAGTGGTTAGAGATCTTGCAGGTCCCGTTAGGACACTGGCTTTCTGAGTGACTTCATGGAAAACACAGGGCCTCATTCATTCAACGAAGGGTCTCATTCATTCAACGAAGTATTTATTGAGGGTCCAATGTGTGGTGGGGCCTTGGCTAGGTGCTGGAGGTACAAGTAAATGAAATGGACAAGGTCCCTGCTCTTATGGATTTTACAATCTAGTGGAGGTCGCGGGAACCGGGATCCCCGGGGCAGGTCACCGCGCCTGGCTGGGCCTCGTCCCACATCCGGCAAGTGGCGAGAAGGTTCCTGACTTCCCTGGACAGAGGTGGGGACCCAATACCGCCCAGCCTGCCACGCACCCAGCACACAGGAAGGGGGGGACGGCCCAGGTCTCCGTGCCACCTGCGCGAGGCCGGCAGCTGCTGAAGGAACCATATACCGCTGGAGGTAAGAAAAGGGCGCATTTAATTTTTTTTTTAATTGACCTGTAACCTATGTGCTGTGAAGGGTATTTACCTTAAGTGCCACTCAGTGGATTTTTGCATACACCTATGCTCACACACCTGCGTGACCCTCCCCACCCCCCAACCCCAGATCACAAGATAGTACATTTCTGGCACCCAGAAGGCTCAGGCGATCTTTTCTTCTGAGCTATTTATGGGACTGGAGCGCAAAGCGAGCCTAAGAATTGGCATCAAAATGTGCACGCCTCCTCGCGGAGAACCGATTGTCCCTATCACAAAGGCCGCTGTGCGGCGAGCACAGAGCAGGCCTGGTGAGGGGATGCCAGCGGCCCGGTAACCTTAAAGGGGCGCGTGACTAATCAGCACAGCGGTTTCCACGGCAACCCCCTACACCCGCACCGGCCAGGAGCGTCTCCTCATAATGATCGCGGCAGACGCTGGGATCCCTCCGATTCAGATTGCCCCCCACCCCCCGTCCTCAAACTCCAAGCCCTTTGCACAAATGAGCCTGGCCATGGGCCTCGTCCATTAATTAAAGTTCCCCACGATGGCGCCCGAACAATGGCTCCATAGAAGCTGTCACCTCAGCGTCCTCCTTGGTCACGCACTGGGTCCACATCACCTCCTGAAAACTGCAGAGACTTCTAACAGAGATGTGTAATTACACCCTCAGTGTGTCAGTTTGCACATAAGTTGCACTCCAGCCCTATCAGTCTTACATCTGCCTCACAAAAGCCAAGCCCCATTGTCCTCTGTCACCACCATCCTTTATCCCCTTTGATTCGGTTTGCGGTCTGGGAATGTGTACCTGTCTCAGTCTTAAATACCCCATTACACCAGCTTAGATCATAAAGGATCTGCCCTGGCGCTTGGGAAAGCAGAGAGTGTTTTCCTGTTACTGGTAAGATCCGTGCAGTGTTTGGGCTTGGAGAAGGAGCACTGGACTGAGAGTCCAGACGCTGGGAGATCTGAGTGTGGCCCAACTCTGCTAACGGCTGTGGCAGATGGGACATGCCTTCTGACCTCTCTCTAGGACAGTTTTCCCTTCTAGAAAATGATGTTGGCACTTCACAAGGCCTTCTGTCCTTTCAAGAGAGGACATGTAATACCTGCTCTTGTCAGGCAGGCTCTGAGCCTTGTCCAGTGGTGGACAAGGAAGCAGAACCTCAGCTCCTCACGGTAAAACGGGGGCGGCCGTTCCTACCTTGGTGGGTTGGGGGAGGTCAGACGAGAGACACAGGAACAGCGTCTAGTACAAAGTGGGCTAATGCCTGACCCCTGGACCCACCTATAGTTGGAGGAACATTACTGAGCATCTCTTGCATAGCTTGCGCTGGGCTGGGGCGGGCACTCAGCGGCCGTGACGCAGAGCCCCTTCTTCATGGGATTACTTTCTAGACGGGGCACCGACCACCTACGAGTGAACGAATGGGTCTCTAACGCGGAGGTGGGGCCCGAGCGCTCTGAAGCCAAGCCCAAGGCTCAGAGGATGTGAGTGGTGGCAGGCGGGGGCGTTAGGGAGGCCACAAAACCCACTCAGAGGAGCGACGCTTCACCAGAGTCTGCAGGAGGCGGGAAGTGAGCACTGGGAATGGATGGGGGGAGGGCGGGCCGCAGGAGCAAAGGCCCCGGGGGGTGGTTCGTGGCTGCTTGTTTGGAGAAGGGTGAGGATGCGAAGGGAATGAGTGCGGGGACAGAGAGGACAGGAGGCCGTGGACGGACCAACCCCGCAGGGCGTCCCGCATCTCAGTTTGCAGGCACTGTCCCCTGGGTAGACAGGTGATTGATTAATAGAGCTCCCTTTTATTCCCAGAGGGACGATTTATAATATCGTCACCCAACTTTTGGGCCTCGGAGAAGACTTTGGCTTTGACTTTGGGGAGGGTGGAGCAGGAGGGACACTGTCAGGGGCGAACCACAAAACAGTAGGTGGTGCCCCCAACCCCGGCCGAGTAAAGGGGGGCTGAGGGGGGGGGCTCAGTCCAAAGGGATCACGCTGGCCGTTGGGGGCCCCCAGGCCATGTGGAGCCTGAGGGAAATGGTCTGCAGAGCTGCCAGCAAATGCTGCCCTCTACAGTGAGCAGCAGGGGCCGAGGGCACCACGGGGGACATGGGTGGATTTTTTTTGGGGGGGTGGAGGCCCCAAACACACTGTCTTCTCCTTCGTAGGAGGCGAGGGCGGTGAAGAGCAGGGGCGGGCAGAGGCAGGACGGGTGGGCACAGTGCCCGCCCTGCACTGCGCCCCCCATGTCGCCTGGAGGAGTCTAGCCTGGTGGGGGGAGGTCTTTGGATTTCGAGGGGAGAAAAGTCCCTGAATTGGGACTAACTTTGCATAAAATGTGCCTCATTAGGAAGTGTATAAATCAAATTTTTGTATTTTAAGGCACCAGAGTATATTGTTAGTTGAATTTCCTTTTTGATTTTCTAGACTCCTAACAGCGTCTCTTGCCCATTTAGGAACATCTGAAAAACCCAGGAAAGCGTGGAGAAGGCACAGTGACATTCGGGGGCAGTCGGGTGAGGTGAATGCTTACCAGCCCCTGCTGGGATCAAGGCGGCGTAGGAAGCCTTGCCCTGGAGAAGTTCACACTTGCGAGGGGAAGCCTCATGGGACAAAGTCTGCACTGGGGTCACCTGTTACTGTGTCACATGTGTGCAGAGCCGCGGGAGCTGCAGGGGTGGGGACGGGGGCCGGGCCTGCTGGGGCGCTGAGGGGTCTTCCCTGAGGAAGTGAGGGAAGCCGAGGGCTCTCGTAGGGGCTGTCGTTCAGCCAGAGGAGAGCGTGGGTGAGTGTGGGGGGGTTTCCAGCAGAAGCCCCAGCCTGGGCGAGGATGCCGAGGTGGAAGGGGCTTGAGTGTGTAAGAGCTGGAGGGAAGCCAGGGGCGCTGGGGCAGAGCCGTGGGGAGGGAGAGGGGGCCTGAGCAAGCTCGACCTGCAGGCCACGTTGTTTCAAGGACGAGGGAAGCAACGGGAGGATTTTGAGCAAAGGAGTGACATGGTCAGAGGTGCTGCGTTGGAGCTTTCTGGGAAAAGATGAGGCATAAATATATAAACCTTCAGCCAAGAAGATGGTTGATCCCATCTCTCAGAGGTAATCACGGTGAAAGTGTTCACATGATTACCTGCCCAGGTTGTTTCTCTGCTTCTCATCGAATATCTTACATCGTAAGCACTTTTATGCACTCTTCATAGGTGCCATTTATAAATCTGCACATCCTAATAATTGTTCATGGATTGGATATACTGTGATTTATTTAAACATTTCCTGATGAATTGGGGGACTGAACATCCCACTTTGCCTGGAATGGACTTGAGTTCATGTCTTTGCCCTGGAATGACTGTTGAGAGTCCCCTCCACTTTTCAGAGGGTCCTGGTTTGGATAGAAAATGGTAAGCTCACCCTGCCTAAGGAATAAGAATTTGAGTTGCTTATGTGATAACTGTAAATATTATTGCTTGTTGTTACTATTGCAAATAGCCCTGCCATGAATGCATTGCAGCCGATCAGAATGAATGAATCACTTACCCACAGCCAGCCATCGCTAAAAGAGCTTTTAGCGTGCCTGTCACTGTGTCTCTCACATTTGCGACATGTGTGTACCATCTGCCACTGCAGCACACACCACTACACTATCCTTTGCTTACTATTTTTCTTTAATTCAACTCCCCTTCCAAAAACTTCTGGGAATGAGTTAAGAAGGAAATATGATGGGGCTCCTGTAAATGGAAAGCCAGTATTGTACTCCATAACCAGAAGTGGCATAATCATGAATTCAAGGGACACCACCCAGTGCTATTTTACAAGCCTTAGAGGGGTGTTACCTGCTCCCTGGCATCAGGCTTTCTCTTTAATAAAATTGGAAGGTTTCACGGGGGACTGGAAACTTTCTCCCTGGTTCCAGTGGCAGCGCAGGGTCCAGCATTGCCAGCGGGAATTGGATGCCTCAGAGCTCGGTGGGCATGAGTTTGGATCTTCCTGGAAGGGCTTTAAGCCTAAGAGAGGTGTGGTCACACCAGCGACCCTGTGCTGTTGGAGGATTCATTTAGTCACTCATTCATTCATTCACCATGGGACTTCCTGGCCAGTGATAAATAGAAACCCATTGTAACTGTATGCAAGGTAAGTGCTATAGGATCTTTCATTTTGATTAGTTATGATTGGATTACTATTTAGCATTACTTTTGACTACCTCTGTCCGGGTGGCGGCGGGGTGGGGTGGGCTGGCTCCTCTGAGAACATGGCTAGGGAAGGTCTTTCTGGGGAGGTGACGGTCAAAGTAAGACCCGGAGTAGCCCACCCGGCAGGGCTGTGGGCAGGAGGGCGTCCCAGGAGCGGAAAGGCGAAGGCAAAGGCCCTGGGGCGGGCGGCACGCTGGGGCGTCCAGGGACAGCACGAGGCCCGCGAGGCTGGCGGGGTGGAGGACGCCACTGAGGGCGTCTGAGGCATTGGTCCTTCGCGCTCTGGGAAGCCATCTGGGGCTTTTAGGCTGGGAGGGAAGTAGTTTGAGAACCAAGAAGTCCTCGCAGACGCTCCCAGAGATTCTCGCCACGCCACCAGGAGGTTTGTTCGGTGGTCCCCACCTGGCAGAGTGGGGAGCAGAGTTCCCTGTCTGCCCTGGCTGCAGAGAAGCAGGTCCCTGAGCCAGACACAGAGTCCAAAAGGAATCATCTAAACATCTATCTGAGCTGTGGCCGGGGCAGACAGCAAGGGCAAGGGAAGGCTCCAGGATTCAATTAGGCGGTGAGGAGATGAGCAAAGGAAGTCGGCTGTGACCTCCTGGGCAGGCGTGGGCAAGAGGGGGGCGGGGCAGTTTGTGGTCTCAGATCAGACAGAAGAATTAGGTAATGGTAGGACCAGAATCTAATTGCCCAGGAGACTAACCTCTTCAGAGAAAATGGAATCCCTTGTTGTCATGGCGACGAATTTTAAAATGGGCTCGGCATGTCATCAGCAGCAGAGGACCTGGACATGGAGACATCACACCCCCCCAAAGAAGTCCAGGGCTTAGGATTCCGTGTGCCCGACACCCTAAAGCAACAAAGACTTCACAGTTTCTTTCTTTGTCATCAAAATGTCAGAGGTGAGGAGCCCAGGATTATGTTTTATTTAGCCTTTGCCGTGCGAACAAAACGCCCTAAACCTTAGTGGCTGAGAACAATGATTATGTCTCACTCTCTGCCTGCTAGTCTCGCCTGGCTCTATCTCCGGCTGCAGTGAGCTGGGGGTGGCCCGGCCTGGAAGGGCCACTGTGGCCTCACCCATGTGGCTGGGCTGATGCTGCTGGCTGGGGACCCTCGTCCTCCACGGGGGTCTCAGGCCAGCTTTCCAAGACGGCAAATGTGGATGTTGCACGGCCTCTTAGGGCTCAGCTTCAGAAGATCCAAGCAAGTCATGGGAGTAGGCATCATTCGGGGAGAGGCAACGAGATTTCACTCTTGCTGGGAAGAGCAGCGAAGCCGCATTCCCAAGACGCAGGTGGGGTGGGAGGGAAATCCAAACCCTCCATCACAGGTGGAAATGGTGTCCTGCTCTCTGAGGTCGTCAGAATAGCAGGATGCGTGGAGCTCACCATCCCCAGAGGACGGCACTGGTCCTCTGGGCCCAAGGTGGTGGCTAGAATCCAGCCATTGCACCTGTAGTTCAGGTGGCAGGATGCAGGTGGACAAGAAGATGGAAAAAGGACACACACACTAGCTGTCAGTTAAGAAAGGCTTCCAGAAATTGCCATGTAACACTTCTGCTCCTATCTCTCTAGCAAGAGGGTAGTTGTGTGGTCACACGTAGCTGCAAGTGAGGCTGGGAAGCACACTCTTTATTCCGGGTGCCAAATGCCACTCAGAATAGAAGGAGGAAAGGAAGCATAGATACTGGGGACCGAGCAGCTTCTACCACAAGACAGAATTTCTACCCTTGGGATGGCACAAGCTGCTGGAGGTCACCCCGATTTCCTCAGGAAGGAGAACTTTTCCCTTACTGGGTAAATGCTTTTTAACCTTGCAAAGGTTTAGAAATTAAAGCAATATCATTGTGTATTTAAAGTATTCATAACATAGAAGAGAGCATTTTTTTTCTGTATTAGAGTATGAACAAATTAGCCTTGTGACTCCTATTTAAAATGTGTAATTGATTTTAGACTTGTGATTCTTCTGGTCAAGACGTATAAAAATCTGCTAAATTTATGATACCAAAATGTCTAAGAGATCTTGGGATTCACTATATATGTAAGTTTTTAAATTAGATTTTCCAAAATGGTTTAGATACTTTGAAGTTTTGCTTGTCAGGTCAGGCCATGGAAGTGCTTAAAAAAGGAAACTGAATATATTAAATTAGTAAGTCCTGGGTAAAATATTGAAGATAATTTAATTAACCAAGTTTGCAAATGAACTGAGTATGAATAGCTTGACCATTAATCAAAAGCCCCTTGAAAGTGACTGCATAGAAATAGAATAATAAGTTTTGTAAATTGAACTTACAGGCTTCAGAATGACTAGTTCTTTTTTTTATTACTACTATAATACATTGACTATTAATTAAATAACAAACACTTGCAAAGAGCCTTTTCTATAATACAAAAAGTTTCCCTCATTCTGCCATTCCCAAGCTGAGCTGGGGTTCCTGGGTGACCCCAAAGTCTCTGCTTGTCCCCCCAGGCACACAGCGGCTGCCAGCTGTGTGGGGAATGTGAATTAGAGGACGCTGCTCCTGATGGGGCAGGGGTGGGGGGCAAGAGAAGAGGTGGGAGCATGACCTTCCCATGGGTCGGCTGGGTGTGCTCACAGGCTTTGGGGCCCCCGGGAGGACCCTCACCCCCCCAAGCTCACCCCATCCCCACCTCCAGGGTCACGCCTCGCTCTTCACTGGAGGCTCCCTTTGGAGAGAGGAATGGGGTTCTGGAATCCTGGAAGCTCTAGAAAGCTTCTCCCAGAGGCGTCTCTGCACCCTGCTTGGAAGGGGCGGGCCTGGACCTAACGGTGAGCTGATAAGGATTGTGGCTGACTTTTGAAGTGGGTGCCGTGGGAGCCCCCCCCCATCATTGCTTTGTATGTTGGTTGCTAAAGGCTCACCACCGCCCCCTTCTGAAAATCGCCCCTCTCCACGCCACACCTGGGGGGAGAGATTTTTCACCTCGTGGTGCTGCAGTTCACAATCCAGAGCTCACCTGGGGTGAGGCTGAAGCTCATGCCCAGAGAGACACATTTCTCACTTAGCAGAGCCTTGTGGAGCGCGGCACTGGCTGCAGCAAAACTCATCAGAGGGCCAGGCTTTTCCCCTCAGCCCTCGGCTTCCTCCCTCCCGGGACCGGGAGTGTCAGGCTGCTGCCAAGTCTCATTCGCAGACAAATTCACGAGGCCAGCACAGGACCAGCAACCACCTTCGGTGCTTGGGTGACGTGGACTGTGGAAAGCCTTGGCACATAGTAGGGCCCTCCATAGTGACCCAGAGAGGTCTCAAGGAATGCCCTGTCCCTTTGCAGAGGCTTTGCTCCAGACTTCACAGCTGCATCTGGGATACCCAGAGACTTTAAGGTGGCAGAGGTCCCTGGCCCAGCTCTAGGGGGCAGATCTGCAAATAGGCGGATGGCAGGAGGGGGCAGCAGCGAGGCAGGTGCCTGCAGCCACCTGTGTCTGATCTGAGAGCGCCCCCTCGTGGCGAGACAGAGCCTTACATGGCTCCACCATCCAGATGGTCTTGTGGTCCCACTTACAGAAGACAAATAGAAAATGAAGAGATTAAGAAAGGAGCTCAGGGCCCTATTGAATATAAATATGCGGTTGTTAGCATTAACAACAGGGCTTTGGCTGTCTTTTCTCTTTGGCTGCAAATGATTAAGCAATTTCCTTGCTGCAGAGAAAAGGAAATAAGGTTTGCCATAGCTCTCATCTGCACCAATGCAGAGAGAACCTGGTAAGTTGGCTTTCAGAAAATTAAGCCTTGCTCCAGAACAAAGCAATTTTTTTCTTCTCCCACTCCATCCTTTCTCCACTCAAAATTGAAAATAAAAATACAGGCCCGAATTAAATTAGATAATTTGTTCATCTAGTCCTGCCTGAAGCTCTGGGCAAATTTTAAATAATAATAATGATGATAATAAAAGAGCAACAATAATAAACTATAAATGCCGAGGGCTCTCAACTAAAATTGAAACTCCTGAGTGCAGGAACATTTCGTGGGTGCCAGAATCTCAGAGGTGCAATGAGGTAAATTCAGCTGCTCAGACGTGCAAATGAGAAGGCATGCTTCTGTGAGAGGGGAAACATAAGGGGCATTGTAGCATTAAAAAAATCCATAATAGACTTCAAGTAATGTAAAAAGAGTTGGGGTGGAAAATGACCCCAGGAATGAGTTTTGCCCTGGTGCCATGGGATCAATAATCCCATCCTGACCAAAAGAGGGGAAAGAAGTATAACAAATAAGGCATCAATGGCTGAATGAGTTCAAATAGGGTCGAGAGGCTACTCTGGAGGTCACTCTTACACAAGCTTCAGTTAGACATTGCTAAGTATCGTAACTTGCCAAATCACAACCAAAACCATTTCTGCCAATCCCAAAGAATACCTAGGACATTATATCAGATTCTACAAAGGTTCCATGCACTAGGGTAACTTTCCAGAAACCTACAACCTCCAGGTGGGTCCCTGGGCCAGATAAGTCCTGAAATCTAAAGGGCCCAGCCTCTCCAGAAATCAGCTAGCTCCATCTCCCTACCCCTTATTATAGACAGCCCAACATGAAAAAGTTAGAATGGGCATAACCCAAATACCCCTAAAGAGTGGGAGAAAGATCAAAAGTGATGGTGAAGGTAGGGTTTAACAAACGAGTATGACTGCTGAATCATTATATTGACATCTCTTTTAGTTTCCAGTATCTTAGAGCAGCTAGAAGTAAAAACTCAAAGTTGTGGAATTGTATCCCATACCAAACTTTGAAATCTGTTCTACAACTAATTGTGGTGATGTGCTTTGAAATTTAGTGCTTTTTTTGTATATACTTTGTTTTTCACAAAAAAGGGAAAAAAAAAAGTCGATTGAGATGATAAAAAGAAATATTTATTCCTTCTAGCCGCCAATGTTTTGGAGCAGCTAGAAGGAAACATCTGAGATGATGGTATGGTAGCCCATGACAAACTCTAGGATCTGCACTACGTGTTGAAGAGTGGGTTGAAAACTACTGCTTTTTTCTTTCTTTGCTTTGTATATGTTATATTATACAATTAAAAAAATAAAAAGTTGGGGGGAGGGACTGCTGCAAGCTAGCATTTGTTGAGTTCCTATTATTGTCATGTGCTTCTCATTATGGATCTCTGTAGTAACTTAGAAAAATAAGAATAATTATGTCCATTTTACAGATATGGAAACAGAAGCTCAAGAAGAAAAGGGATGAGCTTAAAGTAACATAACTGAAAAGTAAAGCACTGGAATTAGAACTCGTTTGCCACTGCACTGGGTCAACTGGTCTACCAACACTCTCATTCACTCATTTATGTTTATTGAATACCTACTATGCACTAGACACAGTTTTAAGCACTGGGAAAATAACAGTTTGAGTAGCCCAGATTACCCATGGCATTTACCCATCTACCACTCTTGTTCCTTTACTCATTCACTCCTTCTTCCAATCATTCTTCCACCAATCCTCACATTCATCTATCCATCCATCCTTCTACCTATACATCCAACATTTGTTCTTTATTTTATTCTATGCAGAGGGTTCACTTATTTACTCATCCACTCATTCATTATCTCAATCACTTATTTCCTCATTTACTTATTTACCTACCCATTCATCAATTCACCTGTTCATCCATTCTTATGATCATTTACTTACCTATTTTATTTACCACCTCATTCATTTGCACGCACATTCTTTTTTGTTTTGTCGTAAATAACAAACATACATACAAACATTCTTGACATACGAATGTTCTTGACATGGTTACAATCAGTGGCTCACCATATCATTATATAGTTGTGTATTCATCACCATGATCATTTTTTTTGAACATCTGCATCTCTGCAGCAAAAGAAATAAAAAAGAAAAAAGAAAAAAAACGTACACATCCCTTACCCCTCCCTCTCATTGACCACTGGTATTTCAGTCTATTCAATTTATTTTAGCCTTTGTTCTCCCTATTATTTGCTTATTTCTTATCCATATTTTTTACGCATCTGTCCATACCATAGATAAAAGGAGCATCAGACACAAGGTTTTCACTGTCACACAGTCACATTGCAAAAGCTATATCATTATACAATCATCTTCAAGAAACATGGCTCCTGGAACACAGCTCTACAGTTTCAGGTACTTACCTCTAGCCACTCTATTACACGATAAACTAAAAAGGGAATATCTATATAGTGCATAAGAATAACCTCCAGGATAACCTCTCGACTCTGTTTGAAATCTCTCAACCACTGACACTTTCTTTTGTCTCATTTTTCTCTTCCCCCTTTTGGTCGAGAAGATTTTCTAAATCCCTTGATGCCAAATCCCAGCTCATCCTAGAATTTCTGTTCCATGTTGTCAGGGAGGTTTACATCCCTGGGAGTCATGTCCCATGTAGAGGGGGGAGGGCAGTGAGTTCACTTGCCATGTCGTTTGCCACGTACGTTCTTTTACTCCATCAATCATACTCTCTTCTATTTGTCCCTTCACAAATCCATACACTCATCATCTGTACCTCTCTCCATCCATTCTTCCATTCCTCCCCCTATCTCTCCATCCATCCCTTATCCATCCTGCCATCCCTATACCATCCTGCCGTCATCCATCCTTCTATCCATTCATCCATTGACTTCTCCATCCTTTCCTCCATTAACCCCTCCCTCTCTCCATTTGCACATACATTTATCCCCCCTTCCTTCCATCCACCATCCATCCTTCCAGGCCCCATGCTGACCTTGAAAATTAAAGAAATGGATAAAACCCAATTCCAGCCTCCAAGGCACTCTCTAGCTGTTAGTGGTGGATGATGAGAGAAAAGACTACTGCAGTAGAACTATGGCAAGTAGCTAATAGAATGTAGAGGAGGAATTCTAAGCCACCTGGGAGTTGCGGAAATCCTGGAGGAGATCGAGGTGAAGTTCTAAAGGAGGAGTTAGCTAGAATGCTAGGATGGAGCAGTTTGGAGGCAGTGGGAATTTCAGGCAGATAGTAACATGTACCCCTGCTTGGAGGCAGAGTAGGCATGGAGTGGTGGGGATCTGCACGTGTGGCTGGAAAAGAACAACAAGCAGGGGGAGGGCAGAGAGGTGGTGAAGGGCAGGTCTGGCTGCTGGGATCACACCCATTTCTTCCCCAGGTTACTGTCTGCTAAGACTCTTGGCCATGTTTGGAGCTCTGTCCACCCCAATCCCCCTTTGACCTCCTTTGGCTCTGAGAACAAAACTGTGAAACTGCTGGAAAACAGACTGCTCCCCAGTGTCCATGGCGACAGAGCCCACCTTCATGGTCACTGTGAGAGCCAGCAGCGTGGTCACATAACCTTCCCCTCTGTCTCTGGTGATGCTCTGGGTGGTGGCACTTCCACAGAATATCTTCTAGAGCATCTCCCAACACAGCCCTCCCCAGTCTCTGCTTCCTTGCCCATGTCTCTGGGCCTTGCCTGTTCCACCTCCTTATCAACCCGACTGATATTTAACCCAGACCCCCATTACTTTTGCTAGCACTCCCCACCAGCCCCTGCTTTCCAAAGGATTCCCTCAGTCCCCATCTGACTACTTCTCTGCCTCTGGAGTGTTTCTGAAGCTCCAATATCCTCATGTCCTCCCCCTGCATGAAACCATTCACCAGCAACTTGTTCCAGGCCAGGGGTCAGCTCCAAACCCGCCTGGCCTGGCATCCAAAGCCCTTTACTGTCTGGCATGTTCTATTTCTCCAGGCTTGCCTGTCTTCATCTCCTCACATGTACCCTCCATGCATGCCACCCCTAGAAGCTCCCCAGCACTCCTGTCTTTCCTCACCTCTGCCTCTTTGCACCTGCCTGCCCTCTGCCTGCAATAGCCTGCCCAGCCTTGTCTCCCCAGCAGACTCCTGCTCATCCTTCAAAACATGGCAGGGTGCCTCCTTCATACCTTGGTAAGAGTACAATTTTGGTGGCCCTCACACCTTATTGCAAGAACTTATCTTCTGGCTGTCTCTTTCTCCTAGACTGTGAGCCATTGGGAGGCAGAGGCTCTTTGCAGCCCTCATTGTATTCTCAGCGCCAGGAATAGTGCCTGACATACAGAAGTGCTCAATACATATTTTACAGGCACAGGAATAAATGAAATATCTCTGTGAATGTTTGGGTCTAGATTAGACTGGTTGCTCTTCCTTGGTCCTCTGAAATTGCGTGTCCAGCCTGGCCATTTACCCTGCCATGGAAGTAACTCCACAGATATTTGATAAAGGCCTCCATGTCATTGCCAGGATGTAAAGACCATCTGGTGGCTTGGCAGATGAGGCTGATTTCCAAGGGTTCATCCTTACGGGGAGACCCTTTCCTTAATGCTGATCTGAGGGAACAAAAACAGGCCACCCAGAGGCTACCCAGCTGCTGGGCTGGCTGTCAGCTGAACTATGGAATCAGAGCCAAGGCCCCAGGAGAGACGGTGGTGGTGGGTAAAGAACCAGAAGGGCTGGCAGCTACTTCGTGAGCTAACTTGCCCCTGCTCTGCACTGACATTCCTGCGGCCGATGTTGGGAAGTCTTCTCCATTCTCAGCCCCCTGCACAGATGGTTCTGCCTTCTGTGTTGACCCTGCAGGGAAGGGGCCACATGTTTAAGAGGCAGAAGAGTGAGCTGCTAGAACACAGCTGCTCAGACTGCCCAACTCTGCCTTGTCTAGGAGGTTGACCTGGCCAGGTTTCTTCTCTTGTCTTGAGCCATAAAACAGGGATGATATTGGATTAGATGATATCACAGTCTGCTCTCAAGTGTCCTGGACCACTCTACATATAATCGGAGAATCCTAGCACATGATACTTTAATTATTCTCCTTATGGTCTTTGTGCTATTGCTTTTGTTCATTTTATTACTACATATATTACAAACATGACAGGACGTTGTTGTTAGTTTTAGTTTAAATAGTCAATTATATTTTAAAGAGATTCTAAAAACAAGAAAGCCTTTTATGTTACCCAAGCAGTTACCATCTCCAGTGTCTTCCTTCCTTTGGGTAGATTCGTCTTCTATCTGGTCTCATTTTCCTTCTGCCTGAAGGACTTCCTTTAATGTTTCTCAAAGTGCAGGTCTGCTGGTGATTTATTCTTTAAGCTTTTGTACATTAGTTAACATTTTGCTGGGTGTAGAATTTTAGGTTGACCTTTGTTTTAAAGATGTTATTCCACTGTCTTCTCATTTGCATTGCTTATTTTGAGAAATAGGAAAACATCCTTAAATGATTTTTGCTCTATATGTTTACATGATGTTTTTCCTCTGTCTGCTTTTAAGATATTTTTCTTTATCTCTAGTTTTTGAGCAATTTGATTGTGATAGATCTTGCCATAATTTTTCTTAATGTTTCTTACACTTGGGTCCATTGAGCATCTTGGATCTGTGGGCTTATACTTTTCATCACATTTGGAAAGTTTTCAACTATTATTTCTCCTTCAGAGACTGCAATTACACATACATATGTATATATTTATATGGATATAGATGGAGATCTCTGAATATCTGTCATCTGCATGAAGTTGTCCCTTAACTTACTGATAATCTTCATTTTTTCTGTCTTTTTTTTCTATCTGTGTTTCATTTTGGATTATTTCTATTGCTTTGTCTTTAAATTCACTAATCTTTTCTTCTGCAATGTCTAATCTGCTGTTAATCGCATCTAGTGTATTTTTCATTTTACACATTACAGTGTTCATTGCTAGAAGATTGATTTGGATCTTTTAAATATCTTCCATGTGATTATTTAACATGCTTAATCTTTCCTTTAGCTTCTTGAACATGTGAAATTCAGCTATAAGAGCAGTTTTAATGTCTTTATTATCAGTTCTACCATCTGTGTCATTTCTGGGTCAATTTCTAAGAACTGTTTGTTTTCTTCTTTAATGGGTTGAAGCCTTCTGACTCCTTGAATGCCTGGTTATTTCTTTGGTTATCAGACATTGTGCTTTGGGTGCTAAATTGTTTTTTGCTTTCTTTTTGATATATCTATAGATATTTTGAGATTTTTTTCTATGACACAGTTAAGTCACTTGGAATGGGTTTGCTCTTTGCTTTTGAGCTTTGTTAGATAGGACTGGAACATTGATTAGTTTAGAGCTAATTCTCCCCTACTACAGAGGCAAAAAAAAAAAATGTATGAGTACTTTGCCTGTTGTCCCATGAATTATGAGATTTTTCTACTCAGCTCCTGGCAGCAGGAACTAACCTAAACCCTGTATGGTTTCCCTTTAATCCTTTCAAGTGGTTCTTTCCTGGCCTCCAGACATGCATGTGCTCATTAGTCCTCAGATGAAGGGGACTAATGGTCCCTCTGCTGGTCTCTGGAGCTCCCTCTGTGCAGCCCCTGCTTCAGCGATACTCTGTCCTGTGAGTGCCACCCGCCTTGGCCTCCCAGCTGCATCTACTCAACTCATGGAGACCACAGGCTCCGCCTGGGTTTCCTGTCCTGTGCCATGGCCCAGAAACTCTCTCTCTGGATAGTAAACTGGGGGCAATTGTAGATCTCCCCCTTTTGTTTTCTGTCTTTCAGAGATCACTGTCCTTTGTTGCCTGGTGTCCAGTGTCTTGAACACTGTTGCTTCATATACTTTGCCGTTTTGGTTTGTTTCAGGTGAGAAGATAAATCTGTTCTCTGTGTCTCCATCTTGGCCAGAAGCAGAAGTCAATGGATGAGCCCAGAACTCTTCCTAAAGGATCAATATATCGCTAGTTGTTTCTATTGGACTATTGATCTAAGAGGTCCAAACT
This sequence comes from Myrmecophaga tridactyla, assembly GCA_004026745.1. Lineage (NCBI taxonomy): Eukaryota > Metazoa > Chordata > Mammalia > Pilosa > Myrmecophagidae > Myrmecophaga > Myrmecophaga tridactyla. The sequence goes on from PVIY010005904.1 coordinate 53,851, forward strand.
CCTCTTTTAGAAATTCTTCAAAAACAATTACTGGAAGGACCAAACAAGACTGTCTATAGGCTATATTTTGCCCTTGAGTTGCGGTTTGAGACTCATCCTTACGTATTTCCAGACATCTTTTACTTGTTACTAGTTTAAACTTAAAATAGATGGTCTTTTCATTTTACAGGTGCAGAAATTAAGATTCAGAGAGGTTAGGTGACCTCCCCAATGTTGGAGTTGGAAAAGACTGGATTGGAACGCTGGTCACCTCTGACTTTAAAGCCAGTACCATTTCTTTCAAATTCCTACCCTTTTTCCTCACCTGCGCTGTTACATTTCACTTTGCTTCATGAAACTTTGTTTGCTTCCCCACTGGACTTTGAGAACGTAAGACCCATGGCTCTCTCTCATCTTTGCATCCTGGAGTGTAGCACAGGGCTTAGCCCACGGGAAATGATGAGGGAATTTTTGTTGAACAAACGACTTCGCTCCTTCTGTTTTCCCTTTTAATATTTCATGCTTTCCCTAATCCACACTCATCTATTAAGTATGTTAGCAGCAGCACAGGTGGACTTTAAATCAGGCAGCTGTTACCTGTTGGATGATGCCCCTGCTGCCACAGAGCTGAGGAAGGTGGAGTGATGTGAAGTCAGGGTGGGAAAAAAGCTGTTGGCATCATGTAAACAGAACCTTTGAGGGATTTATAGAAAATTTAAAATTCTTAAGATACTGAAGGAATGGGGTGGATATTCAACTTTAGTGATCATCAAAAAGAAATTCAAATTAGCAAAATATTAGTGTAACTAAAAAAAATTTAAATAACGAGATATTGACACAAATATAAGAAAAGATGTCCTCATATGCTGGTGGTAGCCTCATGAATCAGTTTTATTTTCCTGAAAGGCAATTTAGCAAAACTTATCAAAAGCTTTAAATACGTTCGTGCCATCAACCCAGCAATTTCACATCTATAACATTAGATCCTAAGGAAATAATCAGATAGGTGTGCTGTGATTTATCCACGAGACAGCTCATGGAAACACTCTTTATATTAGTCAAAAACTGGAAACTGGATAAAAGCATCAATCTCAGGACAATCTTGCAGCCTTAAAAAACAAATATTCGGAGCAATAGTGACAGGAAAAATGTTTATGAATAATCGTTACGAAAGCTTGATTATAAATTTATATGCATATTAATCTTCATTAATGCTTCCTATGCTTTACACATCCATTAGCCCATTAATCCTTACAACAACCATACCAGGCAGGGACTAAACTTATAGCAGAAGGAGCTGGAGCGTGGAAAGCCCACCTGCCTTCCTCGTGGGCAGGTAGTAGGTGGCAAAGCCAGGGTTCCAACCTGCTTAGTCCCAGAGTCTAGGCCTTTCTATCCAGGGGTCCCTGAAGTGGGATCCCCAAAGTGGGGTCCACAAACCAGCAGCTCAGCATCACCCGGAACTGGTTAGAAATGCTAATTCCCAGGCCCTATCCCAGATCGACTTATCAGAAACCCTAGGGTTGGGGCCCCACAGTCTGAGCTCAATTTTGAGAACTGCTGCTCTATACGATTCTACCTTTTCTTAAAGTTTTGTTTAAAAATATGTCTATATATGCACACACAAAAAATGCCTGGTGGATTTGTCAGTAAAATATTGTCATTTCTTTTTTTTCCCACTTTTTGAAAACATTTATTGTGAAATATAACATATATACAAAAAAGCAATATATTTCAAAGTGCATTGTAACAAGTAGTTATAAAACAGATTTCAGAGTTTGGTATGGGTTACAGTTCCACAAGTTTAGGTTTTTCCTTCTTGATGCTTCAAGACACTGGATACTGAAAGAAATATCAATATAATGATTCAGCAGTCATACTCATTTGTTAAAGCCTATCTTCTCTGTTATAACTCCCCCGTCTCCTTTGATCCTTCTCTCAATCTTCAGGGTATTTGGGCTACAACCATTCTAACTTTTTCATGTTGGAAAAGGATGTCTATAATATAGGTTAGGGGGATGGAACCAGTTGACGTTCTGGAGAGGCTGGTCCCTCTCGATCTCAGGACTTATTTGGCTTGCAGGTTTCTGGAAAGTAATCTTGGTGAGTGAAACTATTGTAGAATCTCAGATAAAGTTCTAAGTGTTCTTTAGGGTTGACGGAAATGGTTTTGGTTGGTGTTTGGCAAACCGTGGTAATTAGCAGTATCTCGTTTATGCTTAATTTTTAAAGATACTACCAATTTATTTTCCAAAGTGGTTGTACGCTGCTGCAGTTCCACCAGTAAAGAATGAGAATTCCAGTTCTACCTGTTCTTACCAACAGTTGATATGGTCAGTTTTTTCCATTTAAGTGTCATTTCTCTATGGTTGGATTTCTGGGTGATTTTTATTTTGTCTTTGTGGGTTTTTGTATGTTCTAAAAGTTACGTGATGAACTTATAAACTTGTGAGCAAGCAAAAAACCCAAAACCAATACATATTCTTAAAAAAAATAGTCCCCAAGGAGAAGGAACGCTGCTTTAAAGGTCAGTGAGGGGTATATATATATTGGGCAGGGTGGGGGGTTGGTTACAGAAAAAAAATAGTGTTCCTAAGACTTACAGAAACCCAAGCAGTGTTTCTCAAGTGTGAGAATCACCGTGGAGGTTTGTTAAAATGCAGAAACAGATTCAGTAGGTCAGAGTGGCTGAGAATCTGCTTTTCTACCAAGCTCCCAGATGATGCCAGCTGACCGATGACTACACTTTGAGTACAAGGGAACAGGGAGCTATAAACTCTCCACTCCCAGAATGCAAGCTCCGTAGCCTTGGGGTGGCAATGGGGGACCAGGGCGGTTCAGGGGGAGGGGACATTTTCTGGTTCAATGTCGTGTTCCTAGCGCTGGTGTGATGATTGGGTTCAGGTGTCAACTTGGCTAGGTGATGGTGCCCAACTGTCTGGTAGGCAAGCACTGGCATAACTGTTACTTTGGGGATAGTCTGTGGCTGGGTGGTAAACCAGAAGGCTGGTTTTATTAATTCATGGTCAGTTGATTGTAGCTATGGCCGATAACATCTACTATCAACTCAGGGTGTGTCGCCTGCAAATGAGATAATCAATCCGTTGGATTTGATCCATTCAGCTGAAGACTTTTAAGGGAGAAGAGAGAATTTAAGAATTAAGACTTTCCTATGGAGCTCATTGAGAACTTCATGGAATTGCCAGCCTTGCAGCCTTCCATACGGATTTTGGACTCCTGCATTCCCGTGATTGCATGAGACACCGTTATAAATCACATACATGCAGATTTCTCCTGTTGGTTCTGATTCTCTAAAGAACCCTGCCTAGTACAGCTGGGAACAGAAAGAATAATTATTGAACAAATGAACAAATGCAAACCGGAAAGTCCTGCCCAGAACCTGGGAAACTGGGCTCTGCTCATATTTTTGCATCTGCCGCCGGCATCCTCTGTGCAGGCTGTGGCCTCCCTGTGATGACCATTATTAAGTCGGGGGAACGGGGAACAGCACTGCAACTGGAGCTGCGGAGGCTGTGTCGCCCCTCCCAACATGGCTTCTGGAACCGCCCCTTCCGGACACCTGACTTCCGGAACTGATGAAGGCCCCTTCCGGACACCTGACTTCCGGAGAGCCACCCCTTCCGGACGTCACCTGCCCACGCCATCACACAGGTGCTGACTCATCTCTCTCCATTTTGGGTTTGGTGATCTCTGCCCGGAAGCGCAGAAATAAACCCGCCCACTTTAAATTTCCTTGTCTATGTTCCTTCTTTCTCACCCTTTCGCCTCCTAAACCTTTCAACCATGGTGCTACTGGACGGGGTGACTGTGTCGGGGCCTCCTTCGCTCTGACCCGATGTCAAAGCACATCGTCATTCCCTGCCCTGCTCTCCTGAACCAGCTCGGCCCGAGACTGCAGCCTTGCTCAAATCACGTACCCAGGGTCCTGGGCACCCACCCGGCCAGGTAGTGTTCTGAGCCCAAGGAAAGAAGTTAGAAATGAAGAAATATCTAAGTTGAGGTTTCCGTAGAAACACGAACCCATCCACATTGCCTGCGTGCTGCATTTGGATTACAGGTTAGGCTCGTAAGCCTGAAATAAATTATATACTCTTCATATTATTCAGCACTGTACTGTATAATAATAAATTATACAGTTATAGGCCTCAGCCCAAGTTATAACAAATTATACCACAGCATATAATTACCCTACACTGCACCATGTAATAATAAATTAGACAACTTGAAACCTAAGTTGTGATGCCGGAAAGAGATATGAGAATGTTCTTGATCCACTTCTCTGACCAGACCCTTCTTGGCAGATAAACGTGGGGCCAGAGGAGAAAAGGATGGATTGAGCCACCCCCTTCCCTCTCCATATCCCTGCCTCCGCCCTTCCTCCTCCTCCTCCCTCTCTCCCTCCCTTCTTTCCTTCCGTGCACCTGGACGCCTTCTTGGTTCCTGGTCCAAACTTGGCTTTGGGAACCTGGGATGACTTGGACTAATTCTTGTCCTCAATGGTCCCAGGCTGTGGGGGAGAACGACATGCCAAGTGCAAACGAGACCGCAGTGTGATAACAGCTGGGGGACAGTGAAAGCAGGTGCTCGGCCAGGTACCAAGTGCCTGCCAGGTGCCGAGGTGAGTGCAGATATTAACCCCTGACGTTGAGGCAGATCTCACCTCCATTTGTCAGGTGAAAGGAGGAAGCCCAAAGTGACTTGCTTAAGGTCACACGACTAGAAATGGCAGAATGGAGATTTTAATTCCAGACTCTCCAGCAGTTCGATTCCTCTGAGGGTGCTATTCAATGGAATCAGCTTGGAAAGCAAAAATCAAGTATAATAAAAATGACACTCAACAAATCCTTAGAAGACACTGGGGTGGAGGCTGATAGGTGGTCTCCTGAGGAGTTCAGCACAGCCAGGTTTTTCTGCAGTATGGGGCTGGCTGCCCCTCCTTCCACGGGATCCCAGAGCCAGCCACTGGCTTGGTGAAATGTGATAATATGACCGAATGTTAATGCATTTGTTGAGACACTGTTGTCAACACTTTACATGGTTTAAACTTATTTTATCCTCTCAACAGACTTATGAGGCAGTTACTCTTCTTATGCCCATTTTACAGATCAGCAGTTGAGGCACAGAAGGCAATTTGCTCATAGTCACCCAGCTAGTAAGCAGCAGAGCTAGAATTGGTAGCTAGGCAAGTCCAAGCTATTAAATCCCTCATTCTCGACCACTGTGCTGCCAGTTTTTAAAATGCTCATCCTTAAAGTCTAAATTTATGCTCAGATACTTTCAGGAGGAGGGGCCCGTGGGAACTGAGATCGGGTGGTGAGATAAAATAAGGACAGCCACGTCTAGTTAAATCTGAGTTTCAGATAAGCAATGAATAACTTTTTAGTATAAGTATGTCCTGAATATTGCATGGGATGTACTCATACTAAAACATTGTTCATTATTTATCTGAAATTCAAATTTAATTGGGCATCCTGTGTTTTTATTTGCTGAATCTGGCAACCCACTTTCCAAATAAAATGCAAACATCTGGGTATCTGCCAGGGCTCCAGCAGAGAAGCAGACCCTTCACAAGCGTAAGAGAATAAGGACTTCATCCTAGGGGGTTGACCTCACGCATGGGGGCCAGCAGAGCAGTCCATGCAAGCTGTCACATCTGCACTTGAGCTGGAAGTCTCGAAGGGTCGGCCCACCTAGTGGAGGGAAGGGAACACTGCCCGGGCACAGGATCCTGGAAAAATGGGGACCGTCTCTCCCCACCTGTAACCTGGATGCTCCGGCAACCTGCAGGAGAACGAGTGCCCTTCCCCTAGCCGGCCCTGGGCTCGGAGAAGCTAAAGGAGAATCTGGTGGGAGCTGGAGGATCTGTGGTCTGGGTACTGCGCTGACAATGTGCACCGGTGGCCCTGCTGCCTGGCGCCGGCACCCACCTTCAAGAGTGCCAATTTATGGCCTCTTCACTTGTGCCTTGGAAATCTTGAGTGCAATGTCGCTGTAGCCAGTGCCAACCCAGAACCCGTCCAGGGAAGGGAACTCAGGGAAAATGCAGTTCTAGCTTTGCTTGTTTGGCACGGTGCAAAGTCTCTAGCCCCGGCTGTGATGTTGCCAAGAGAGAGAAAAGTGGCAGATGAAACACATGATTGCAAAGTAAGGATTCACAGGGATACTGGGTTTGCCACTTGGTTCTGCTTGCAGCTGGCTCTGGAGCCCTGTGCAGGTTACGGGAGTACCTCTAGATGCCCCAGTCTCCTCATCTGTGAAATGTGTACAAAATTCAGACCTCCCTGAGACAGTCTGCCGGGTGGATGAAAAGAGGCAATGAACCCAGCGTGGCACCTGATGCCTCATGAGCAGTTAATTAATAACAATTACTATTTGCGTCAAAGACTTTGTTACTCATCTGTTTTGCTATGGAAAAAAAGTCACTTGTCCTAAAGGATAAAATATTATTGCAAGGCAGTGTGTTGCAACATCCTCTTTCAATTAAGATGCCCACCGGGTCGGTCATGGAGAGACAAAAGGAACCATCCTCAAAAGCATCTTCAAACATCAACATTAAAATCAGACTCTGCACGTGGGCTAGTTATGGAACTCTGAAAGCTTAGCAACCCGGTGCCCCCAAATAGAACTAAAAGAAACAAAAAAGTCCTTAAGTGATAGGAAAATAACAAAAGAAGGCTTAAATACTGTTGCAGATGCTGCTGATGAAAAGAAAGGGCTTTTTTTAAAAGAGGCCACTTAAGGAAAGGAAGCTCTGGCAGCAGCATGGGCACGAATGGAAACCAGGAAGAGGTCCATGACCTGGGATCACAGATGAGGCCTGAGATAGGGGCGGTGGGTGGGCCCCAGAGGGGTTGGGGGCAGAAGGCCCAGGGGACAGAGGCTCCTGCCTTCCCTGGTGTTCGGGAAGTGGGTCCTTCAGCACCTGGAACGGCGGTGGCTGTTTTCACGCAGCCCCCTCTGCTTTCACGGCTGAACAGAAAAAATGCAAATTCTCCTGTCCTTGGCAGACTGGGTACTGGCCCCCTGCAAGGTATCAGAAGCTGCTCTCTGACTCATGCTGGTAAAGGGGATCCCGGGGCGGTCTTTTTAGTCGCTTACACCTGCTTCTGAGGTTTTCTTCTTAAAACTTGTAAATTCTAGATTGCAACAAGGAATACAAATGCATTTGAGACTCACGAGTTGGCGTACCCGGGGTGGCGAGGCATGAAAGGGTGGGGAAAGTGTTCCTAGGAGCAGAGTAGGTAGAGACAGCTCAGGGTGGAGAATGGATCTCCAGGGCATGTTTGGCGGGAGTTGCAATGGACGGCACGTCCTTGGCAGTCTGGACATGGTAAAAACGTTCGTGCCTCTGTTCGTACATGTGCACATGGGGGCTTAAAACCCTCCGCTGAGCATGATGTGTACAACCCGCTCTCAGATGTTTAGAAAACAGATAGACAAATAGATGGCAGGTCGATAAATCAATGGAATTATATATTGATGGATCTGGGTGTCTGTGTGGGAAGTATGTTGGAATTCTCTGTATGGGTTTTACATTATTTTTGCCAACTGTAGCATACATTTGAAGTTATTTCAAAATAAACCTTAAAAAGAATGAACAGCCCTCCAGTGGTTTCCCATTTCTCTCTGGGTATCATACTAGCTCTTAACTGCAGCCTGCAAGGCTCTCCGTCGCCAGGCCCTGGCCTGCCTTTCCAGCATCATTTCAAAAATGCTCTTTCTCCACATTCTCTAGCTCTGGTCAACCTACCCGGAGCTTGGTCCAGCGTCACCAACTTTGCCCGTGTGGTTCCCTCTGCCGGAATATTCTGTGCGGGTTCTTCCCAGCCCTGACTCCTTCCCATCCCCCCGGAGGCAGTGCAATGCCTTCTCCTCAGGGCCAGAACACTGCATCGAAGATGCTTTCTCTCCCCCTCCAGTCTCTCCCCGTCACCGTGCCCTACCCTATGACTTCGTGGCACTCATCACCAGGTGAAATTATCTTGTTGATTTATTTGTGTACATGTTAATTGTCTGCATTCCCTGGTAGAACCGAGGGCCAGGACATAAGGTGCCGCGTGCCTCTGCCTGCATACAGAAGCTGCCCACTAGACATGTGTTTGGCAAATGAATGAGTGAACATAAAGATACTCTGAAGCTGTTTAAAAAAATAAGGAAGGGCGGGCCACGGTGGCTCAGTGGCAGATTCTCGCCTGCCATGCTGGAGACCCGGGTTCAATTCCTGGAGCCTGCCCATGTCAAAAAATAAATAAATAAATAAGGAAGATCTCCATGTTTTACCTGTAAACTTACCCCAGATATATAAAGTAGTGTAACACATCCCCATTTATGTAAAAATACATAATACCATCAGCCGGGCCCAGTTCTGCCATTTTTATATTTTTGTATCTTGTCTCATTTGATGTTCACAGCCACCGTCTGGGGTAAATACAGTTTCAGGCATGACTCTGTATGTCTGAGGAGTATAGCACACAGAAAGGTTAAGAACTTGCCCCAGGTCACACAGCTGGGAAGTGAATCCAAAGAAGCTGACTCCTGAAAACATATTCTTAAAATGCAGCGTGAGTATCTCAGAGGATGGAGAGGGGCTGGGGGCAGATCTGGCAGCCTTGGGAAGTCAGGGATGGGTCCAGATGCCATTTCTACCCTACGGCATGTGTGATCTTGGACAGGCCACCTCTGCTCCCTGAGCTCACCTGGGAACCTGGGTGGTGTCCAGAGCCGCCGAGAGGCATTAAGGAGAGCACAGGGTTCCCAAAGTGCCAGCTCGGGGCCTTCCACGCGTGCTCGCTATCAGCAAAGTTTGGGAATGTTTCAGAACCCCCAGTCACTGCCCACAGCCATGTCCCTTCTCCTTCAGCCAGGACCCCCAGGGATCCAGAGGACTGGGCAGCCTGGCTCAGGCAAGGGTGCCCTCGAAGCCCCAGGAGCTCCCAGCTGTCGCCTCTCCTGGCAACCCCTGTGCTGGAATGCGCCTCCGGGCAGGCGGCCCAGCCAGGGGAATGCGCAGGGGTCAATTTTGAAATAGCTGAGCTCTGAGAACAAGGTGCTAAGAGCAGGGCAGGCTGTTTCAAAGGGCCTTTGCCACATCTCCTGAAAGGTGAGACTTCACAACTTGACCTGCATCAGCTTGGAAGGGAAATCAACATGGGAGCAGGTGGCTCAGGGATTTGGTGCCTGTAGGGGTGAGGGTGGGGGGTGGCGGCTCATTTCAGCACAGATAAGTGGGGCAATTGTGATGTCGGGCAAACACCAGCCTGGATCGCACCATTGGGTCCCTTTACCCACCCCACCCCCCTTTTTTACATACTTACCACTGACTGCAACTCCTCATTTATTTTACTGATTATTTGATGATCTCCTTTCTTGCTCCCTAAGCCTGGAACTCCCCAGGGCCTGGGACTTGGCTTTTGCTTCCCATATGTCCACCTCCCCATGAGCCACGCTTGACGTTCAGTAAATATTTCTCAAATGAATCAACTTTTCCCTCCCACCAGTTTCATCACACTGGAAAAGCCCTCAGGTTTGAATCCTGGGATCAAACCCTGACTCCAGGGTGATAGCTGGGTAGCCTTGGACTAGATTTTAAGGGGACACATGTGGGAGTCAGGCTGTCTGGATTGGAACCCAAGCTCTACCTCACGCTAGCCACGTGCTTCGGGACATTTCCTAACTTCTCTGTGCCTCAGTTTCCTTATCTGGGAAATGGGGCCAGGGCCAGGGCCCACATCACAGGAAGACGGGAGAGCAAATGACTTAATACACAGAATGACTTATACTCCTGGAGGGCCAGATAAAGAAGAAGTCCTATATTGTGTTATTGCTTGTTTGTAATGTGCGATTTACAAATAAAAAAGCACTTGTTAAGCATGCAGTCCAATGAACCCGCTTGTGTAACCACCACTCAACCAAGATAAAGAACATTTCCATCCACACAAAGGTTTCCCGGGTCCCTTCCAGTCAATCCCTTCCCCATCCCTGCACCCACTTCTCTGCTTCCTGTCACTATGGATCAGTTTTCCTGGTTTTAGAACGTTATAGGAATAGAATAATACAGTGTATACTCTACAGCATCTGGCTTCAGTTGCTCAGAGTGTTTTTGAGATTCACCGGTATTGCATGTAACTGTGGTTTGCTCCTTTTTATTGCTGCAACTCATGTTCTGACCAAGCATTTTCCGGGGCTCGTTTCCTCATCTGTAAGACGTCGATAATACCGTCCCCCAGAGAAGGCAGCGAAGTTCAACCCGGACAGGCTGTGGCTGCCACCAGCACCGGCACCCATTTCACACGGAGTGCCCTGCACCCCACCCTCGCGCGGTGAGCGCCCAGCACCTCCTCCTTCTTCTCCTTCAAGGGGCCCCTTCCAACCTCACAATGACCCTGGAGCCCAAAGGGCCAAGGCCACTGCCGAGCGGAAGAGGGAGAATTCTGCCTTTGCAATAGGTACGCAGCCGCAAGCTGATGGCCCTGTTTATAAAACAGATTGTGCTTTTTTTCATTCTTCGCCTATGTCCTTTCCCCTACTTCCCTCTTTTAAAGATAATTAAAATGCAAGCTGGCGCTCCCTGCGAGGAGACAGCTGAAGATTTAATTGCCCCAAGAAAAATGTTCCAGCGAAAGGTCCTGAGGTAATGGCAGCTCCTGGCCTGGCTGCGCGAGCGCCTTTCCATCCTGCACATAATATCAGCGATAATGCGTCAATCTGCATGTGCGAGGGAGCCGTGGCAGGACGGGGCTGACAGTCTCCGCTGAGCCGCAGCCTTCTTGCCATTAAACTCTCACCCGGCCCCATTCCGGAGACAGCCCTGTGGTCCAGATGCTTGCGCCCGGCGGCTGCACCAGCTGACCCTGCCCAGAGCCGGCCTCGGGGGCAGAAGGCTGCGTGGCTGGGAAGGCCACCAGGGCTGGGGCTGTTGTCCTTGAAGTGGGGCCAGGAGGACACGTCTCTGTGCGGCCCAGCCCTGCCAGGTCTCGAAGTTATGCCATTTACCAGCAGCGCCAGGATTGTGCAACGCCAGGGTGGAGAGAGCTCTTTGGGATGTTTCATCTTGATTTCTAAGCAGACTTCACCAGCCGTGGCACCGAAGGCTCAGACGAGAGTCCCTGGCTCCTGGCCTGTAGAAGGAAAGCATGCATCCATTTTTTAAAAAGTGATTCCTCTGAACCCGAGATCTCGATGAAAGGCAGAGTAACTCAGGGGGAGACGTCGGATGGGCTGGAGTTTGAATCCTAGTTCCAAACTCGCCAGCTGGGGGACTTTCAGTTTTTCTAAGATGTAGTCTCCAACTTTTAGGCTTTTTTACATGCTCTTTTTCAGTTTCTGCTCCCTTTCTTTCTCGCCCTTCTTCCCTCCCTCCTTCCTTCCCTCCTTCCATTCATCTGCCCATCCACCTGTCCTCCTACTTCCAATCCATCCATCCATCCAACAAATATTCATCACCTGCCTCCTAGGGGCTGAGCCCAGGAGTTGCATTGCTGAATGAAATCAACACCCTCATTGCCCTGAGGCAGCAACCAGGTCAGGGGATGAGAGGGATGTTAACAAACTAATCACAAGGCCAGTGTACATGTCAAACTGGGACAAGTGCTACAAAGGAGAAGTGCAAACGTGGTTGCTCCTGGGAGCATTTAACAAAGAAACTCACCCTAGTCCCTGGACTGGAGGACAAGCAGGAAAGATTTGGTGAGTGTTGCAGTCAGAGAGAACAGCACATGCAAAGGCCCTGTGATTCATTCCAGAAACATTCCAGAAGGCTGGTGTTGCCAGTGCAGTGCGTGATGGGGAGACGAATACAAAATGGAGAGAAACACAGTGTCCAGCAGGGGCCAGCTCACACAGGGAGGTATGCATCTGAGTAGTACTGGCTTGTCCGTACTGTTGTTGCCTGGCTTATTCCTTCTCTCAGCTCGGAGATTTTCTCTTCAGGAAAACTTCTCCGCCTGAACAGGCTGGGTGGGACCTGTGTACTTTCCTCTATTAAGAACAATTACTCAAAACTTAAAAATAAGGCAAAAGAAAGTGGCAATTCCATTCATTGCCTAAGAGGCTCACTAAAGGATTCATTAATTCTCTAGGAGAATATACCTAAGCTTGGCTTTACTCTTAGATTAGGGCTCAGATTTTGTCCAGTTATATGCTGTTTTGTAGATTTTTGTCCCATGGAGATACAAGTGACTTCTGTCTGGTAGAAAAGCTAACTGCAAAGTCTGTGGTTGTCTCACCCCATAGAGTATTAACCAGTGAGTTGCGCATCTAATGTAAAAACTCTTTACTCATTCTGAAAACATTCTGTTTTCAAAAGCCCATAAATAACTCATTTGCTTTTGGAAGCAGCTTCATGCTCCTGCTGGCTCACACATTGAGCATTTCTGTGTTTTATAATGGCCTGAACATTAGGCTCTGACATCCCTTATCCGAGCAGCCCTTGTCCACGAATGGGTTGGTGGTTACCCTGCAATGTCACACCCCAGAACTCCTAAGGCGGTGGCCCATCTTTTATGAACATTGTATCCTCAGAGTTTTGCACAGGGCTAAGGTCACAGCAGAGATCGAAAAATCATTACTGACTGAGTTCATTGAGCTTACCTCTTCAACTCTCTGAGCCTCTGTTCTCTTATCTGTAAAACGCACATCATAGCACCCATCTAGAAAGAACGGGAAGATTCAGTGAAATCAAAAATTCGAGTGACTGAGGTCCTGACTAGCACGTGGTGGGCTATGGTCCCGCCCCTTCTAGGGGCTGGATCCCAAAGGTGGGAGCTGCAGTTCTGCTGATGGGGAGCTCATGGTCTGGTTGAAGGACCAAGTCTCCAAGGGAGGAACTCACTATGTGGCCAGAGCAGTCCAAGGCAGCTTCCTGGAAGAAGTGGACCTGAAACTGGCCAGAGAGGATTTTCACAGGAAGAAGAGATGGGCAGATCCACCAGGTATTTGGTGGGACAGGAAGACTTGTGTGGCCGGAGGGTCCTGTCTGGGCTGGCAGGAGCAAGAAATGCCCTTAAATAGGTCAGCTGGGGGAAGGAAGAGGGCGCAGAGTTGGTGAGAGGAAGCAATGCCAGGCCCAGGCTAATGAAGGAGGAGGGACTCCGTAAAATGATCTCAGTGAGAAGAGGAGGCCCACCATTGTTGGGCTCCTCTGAGAACCTGGCCTTGGCTGGGTGGTATGTGTGTGCGTGTGTGTGTGTGCATCGGTGTGTGTGAGTGTGTCAGCACGTGGCTGTTGACTGCTCTCTGCACCACATTGTGCAAAGGGGCTTGTATCTGTCATCTCCTTTAACCACACTAGAACCCATGAGGTGAAGAAAGAGGGGCTCAGAGAGTAGACAACACTTGCCCAAGGTCACAGAGGGGGGAACTTCGCAATGCAGGGTTGCCTGACTCCGCCCGCCCCCCGGGCCTGGTTACCTCCGATGCCTCGGGATGCGGAAGGAGGCCGGAGGGTTGGTACAGGAGTCTCGGTAGATGAAGTGACGACAGCGAAATGGTTTATCCTTGTAGCTGTCCTTGGTCTTGGTGCCCAGCTTGGCACTTTTTCTTCTACTGTTTCATGAGCTATTTTGGTCACTGGAATGCTATCCTTCAAATGAACTCAACAACACTCCTCGGATGCTGGGGTTCAAAGATAAGGTGGCACAGAATTTGCAAGAAACGGTTGGTCTGGGACAGGCATCCAAGCTGTGTGGGGGGAGAGGGTGGATCTCCAGGAGGACGGGGCACCAGGGTTTAAAATATATATATATTTGGGTGTAACTTATACCCAGGCAGGTGCAGCGACGTTAGAGGTGCAGTGACGTCAAGTGTGCAGCTTGAAGGCCTTTCACATACGTGAACTTCAGGTCTGCTGCGGGCATTAGTTGGCCGCCCGAGGCTCTCAGTTCTTCTCAGTCACTGCCTCCCTCCGAGGGTAACCATCCTCCTGTCCTCTCTTAGCAAGGGTTTGCCTCTTTTTAAACATCTGGGGCATCTGTCACTTTTAAAAACATTTTTGATTTCATAATTCTGTATTCAGAAAACAAACCCAGAACTCAATCAAGCATAATGTCATGGTTAAGGGTGGGGGTGGGGACCACTGAGGCCCCCGATGGTGGCAGGCCAAGTGCCAGGGAGACTCGAGGGTGCATCGGGGGCAGGTGGCCAGGCAAATCGGGGCCTCCCTGAGGCTCTGAGGCTTTGGCGGCAAGACCATGTGTACACTTCCTGGACCCCGACTGTATCCAGCACAGATGCCCCCAAACCCCTCTGCATGTCTCTGGCACCGTCTCCCGCCCCCCCGCACCGGGCCCCATCTACGCTGTACCCACAGGGGTATTGCTTCCCAGGTGGTGGGCCTTGAGCAAGATTCTTGATCTCTCTGTGCTTCAATTTCTTTATTAATTAGGGATACTCTTTATACTCGTCTTAGAGTTTCTCTAAAAGGATGGAGCGAATTAATATTAAATATGTTAATAGGGGCACAGACTTCAAGAACCATCTGATACCTAGTACGTGTTCTGTAAACATTAAATAAAATAAAGAAGGCTGGTGGGAATATGCTAGGTGACCCAGGGGTGGGGACTGCAGAAGGCAAGGCCTCTGGACTGGTCTTGCAGAGGGAGGGAGTCCTATCCTTCTCCTTTGCAGGAGGAACTCACATGAGGGACCCGATAAATGCCAAATGCTTGACTGATTTCCTGGCGAGCAGGAAAAGGGTCACTTGCTCCCATCAACTTTCATTTCACCTGCCAGCCCCCAGCCTTGGAGGTTCGGGCTGTGGAGAAGTGAGGCCCAGGTGCTGCATAAATTGCACCCCAAGTCTCCTTGCCTGGCATCATTCCCCACCTTCCCCAGAAAATGGAAGGCATTTTCCCAACCCACCGGCCTGGCCTGGACGTGGGCCTCCAATACCCATCCCTGCAAGCAGCGCGCATATGCACATACTTCACTGGTCCACCCCAAGGACGCTGAGGGCTGAACTCAGGCCTAGAGCCAAGAGCCCAGCGAGCATTCTGCAACGGCCAGGGCCCTGGCCTGAGTGCTAGCTGTCTCTCTGAGCCTGCAGGAGGCTCTGTGGCTGCAGTGGGCCCTGATGACACAAACCAGGCCTGATGCCACAAATCACCTGGACGACACAATCCAGGTGATTCCAGGTGGGCTTGTGGATATGTATTCAAGTCCCAGCCTGACTACAGAATCGCTTGGTGAGATCGGCCGGGTCATGTACACCTCCCGAACTTCAAGCTTCCTTTTCTGCAAAATGGGCACAACCACAGCCATCTGAGTGTTAAGAAACTTAAACTAGGCAGATAAGTTCAGTGTGGCGGGAAAGAGCCAGGCTCCCTGAGTTCAACCCCAGGCTCTACCATGAGGTATGGGAGAAATGACTTAGCTTCTCTGTGCTTAGTTTCCTCATCTGTAAAATGGGAATAATAAGAGTTCCTACTTTACATGATGGCTGGAGACTTAAAAGAGGTAATATATATGAAGCTCTGGGCATATTACTTACCAGAGCAGGCATGAGCTATTATCATCACTGTTGTTAACTTGGCACACTGTTAGTGCCCAATTCACAGTGGATCGATTAACTCTTTGGTTAGGTTTTAGGCACTGAAATCAGACTGCTGGAACTTGGTTCTCGGCATCACTCAGCTGTGCAACTTTGTCTAAGTAACACCACCTCTCTGTGCCTTGTCCACAAAATGGGGTCAATAACGTTATCTACCTCCATGAATTGTGAAGTTTAAAGGAGTTAATCAATGTCAAGTGCTAGCATTAAATATTACTAATAGCATATTAGTATATTAATAGTATATAATTAATATTAATCAATGGAAGGTAAGGAAACCAATATTTATTCAGCACCTGATTTCGACCAGCACTTTACCCAAATCATCCTGGAAGGAAATCACAGGACAAGCACTACTTTTCCGTATTTGGTAGAAGAGGAAGTGAGGCCCTGAGAGGATAAGCTGGTTGCCCAGGAGCCCACAGGTGGGGAGGGGCAACCACTTAGCCAGGCAGTGTTTAGGGCAGGAAGGAAAGAAGCAACACTTGTCGAGGGCCTGCTTTGTGCCAAGCCAGGCTTGGTACTTTTGCCTTCTAAACCTCATGGTGACGCTAGCCTGGGGGTGGGGGGAGGTCACAAATATCCCGTCCTATGGACAAGGGGTCTACTAAGTGGTGGAGCCGGGATTCAAACTCAGCTATGTGTCCAAATTCTTCATAAATAGATGTTTTGTCACAATCTCGTACTGACTCCCACGGACTCAAAAGCCTTTGGGTCAATAAGGCCTGAGTGAGCCGGCCCAGCCTCGTGAGCAGTTTCCAGGCCCTGGGGCCGCATCCTCTTCCAGGCTCCTGGTGGAACAGGCTGACAGAAGCCTCTAAGGAGATCCCCGGGACACAGAAACAAGGACACTCAACACCCAAAGGAGTCATCGTTACCCAGAAATCTTTATTACAAAAATATTTTGCAAGCCAAAAAGTTTAAGTTGCAACTATATACAAAATGGGGCCTGTTTCCTTCCCAGGTCTTAAAATAAACTCCTGAAACTACGTTCCTGCTGCAGTGTTTTTTCAACCTCTTCCTTTTCCTGGGATTCGATACACAAGGGGTGGGGAATCGCCAGGATGCCAGGCTGAAGCTAAAGCTATGTGTCTTCCTTGGCCTCATTCCCTTATTCCACTTCCAAAAGTTAAAATGAAATAAAATAAAAATGGCACCAAGGAAACATTCTTTAAAAACTCTGTAAGTCTGTGCAGGTGTGTGCGTGAGCGTGCGAGTGCGTGTGCACGCCTGTGCTCTCTCTGGCAGAAGAGAGGGGATCCAAGGTTTATGAGCCAACCCTTTGGAATTTGGAAATAGCACAAGCAGGTGGCTGGGCCACTGCGGTTCCCAGATGCCACAAGGGCTCTGGCTGGTTGGGCCAAAACCATCCACATGGCATGCTGGCTCAGCTAATCCCTGGACACCATTATGTGAAACCCCAAGTCACTACGCCCTGGAGAGTCGGTCCGCGCTGCACTCCTGAAGCTTCCCCTGTACAAATGCTGGAAGGCTGGATCGCTCAGCCTGTCACTCAGCCTGAGCCAGGAACCCTTTGGGCATTAAACAGCTGGTCCGAGGGGGCAGCAAATTTGTATTTTCATGCTAAGAGTGGATCAGTTATGTCAAGAGTGAATAAGCAGGACTTGCCACATGTGCTCACCCTGGGGCCAGCCAGGCCCTGACTCCTTCTAGGTCTGGCTCCCCGAACTGGAGGGGTGGGGGCTGGTGGGTTACTGGGGTCAATGCCTCTGTTAAACCTTCTGAGGTGGAGGGACAGTGGGCGCAGCAGCCCTAGCTTCACAGCTGCTCAGTCTTCCCGGCTGGCTGTGCTTGATTCCAGTTTGATCCTGATAGGGTCTGAGAACAGAAATGGAAAGTTTCGGGATCAGCTCAGAGAGCCAGGATGGGGAAAGGTGGCTAAAGGGGCAGGGAAGACAGCTGGGGTCAGTGTCCCTACCTGGCAATGCCTAAAGTGCTTTGCGAGATCGTAGGGAGCCAGGCTACTTCCCTCCCTGCTCTGTACAGGTGAGCAGACTGAGGCTGACGGCCACCACAAGGCTATCCCACCATGGAGGTGGCCTGGAGAAGCCCTGGGTGCCTTGAGACTTACCACAGTGGGTCAAAGGAGGGCCAGCCATGTGGCTCACTGAAAACACAGCCAATGTAGTCCCAGGCAGAAGCCTCTCCAAGGAACAGCCAGACTGGCCCTGCTCCCCCATTCTCGGGGCTCTGTGACTTGATGGAATTCAGTTTCTGCTGTAAGAAAACCCCTCCAGAACAACAAACCGTTAAACCTTAGACTTCACAAGACCCAACTGTGTACTTCAACACATGACAAAGAGCCAAGAGAACGTTTTTAAGGAAAAAAAAAACAAAACAGAACGAAACACCACAGATCAAATTTTCTAACACCTCAGTTTCAAGATTGCACGTTTCACATTTCTCAATAATTTACAGGCGTCCACAGCGAGATGTTGCTGAGTTAGTGCTAGCTGGAGGAAGCAAGCTCAGGTCTAGAAAGGGGAGTGGATCCATGGGGAGGGCTAAAGTTGGGATGGCGGGTCCTCAAGGGGTTGCAGAGGGGTGTGAAAAAGAGGGTTTTGTCATGTCGCCCTTTGGGGGGTTTCTCAGGGGGTGTCATCCTCCCCCAGGCTTGTGGCTTATTGGCCCAGGGATGGGGAAGGCCAAGATCTCATAAAGTCCTGGGCCCTGGACCGCAGAGTTCTTTTCCAGCTTCTCCATGGATGGGGCAGTCTGTTCTGAAGGGAAACTTTGTCTAAAAGCCCCAATTGGGTGATGGAAGGACGAAGTGGAATTTTCTCCATCCTCACCCTGGAAGAGCAGGTTGTGAAGCATCAAGGAGCTGGTCAAGGGCCTCCAAGACCAAGACCCACGCATTTCCAAATAGAGGCACGAGAGTTCTTGGACCCCAGGTGGCAGCGGTGGCCAATTCTTCGGAGTGTGGGTACCTGGTGGGCCATCGCTGCCTTGCAAGTGCTGGAGAGCCAAGGGGGCAGGGAGATAAGAGCCATCTCACCCCTGGGTCTCAGGGCCTGTGCCAGCCCAGTCCGCCAGGAACTAGGCAGGCTGTCCTCATCACAGCTGCTCCACACGGGACGAGAAAGCCCTTGGGGACAGGCCCTCAAGAAGACCTCACTCACTTCCTCTGGACCTGGACGCTGGCATACTCCGAGAAGGAAGGTTCAGGCTTGGGGGCTGGCTGCTTGGGAACCCGGTTGAGGTGGACCATGTCCAGGTCGGCGTAGGTGAGCGTGTCCTTGGGCCTGGGTGGCGGGCCTGCCTGAATGCTGGCGTATTCTGTGTGGTTGTTGGACTTGGAGGCCTGGGGCACAGGCTTCTTCCCCTTGGGCAGGTTCAGGTCTGCGTATGTGATGTCGTTGTTAATGTCATTTGTGTCCTGGATCTAAATGAATAAGAGAGAAGGTCATTCTGGAGCCCCCAGCCTGCTCACCCACCCACTGGGCACCAAGTCCTGAGGCTTCCGTCTCCTCTTGGCTCCTCCTGGCGTAGACCTAATTCAGGCACCGCTCTCTTCTCTTGTCAAGGTTATCCGAACAGCCTCCTCACTGGTCTCCCCGTGTCCAGCCTCATCCCTCCCAATCCACCCTCCTCTTCACACAGCCTGAGCTTTGCTAAAATGTTCATATGGTCACAGCACAGCCCTGCTTCTGTGCCCCACCCCTCCACTCCGCTCTCCTCCCAGCCTGCCCCACCCGCTGTTCTTCTGTCTTTCCTGGAGCTGTTCCCTCTCCTACAGCATCTGTTGCCTCCTCCTCCTAGGAGCAAATACCACTGCACCCTGCACATTTCAGCTGAAGCATTGCTCCATGCAAGACCCTTACCTAACTTCCTCCCCTGCTGAGTCCAGACTTTCCCTCTCTGTTCCTGTAGCCCATGCTTCCCCATCACAGCTCCCACCACCCAGGACTGAGAGTGTTCGTTTGGGGGCCAGACTCCATGGTGACTTCCCAATGGGCACAGACATCGTTCATTTACTCATTTATTCAGCAAATAGTCACTGGGCATCTACTGTGGTGCAGAAATCAAGGCTGACACAGGAGATGCCTGATCGGTAATGAATGAATGAATGGCCACAATTTCAGCTAGAGACTTCAGTGTCCTCACTTAGGGAGAAGCTGGGGACTGGAGCAAAGAACAGAGCTACATGAGAATAAGTGTGCCAGTCCATGGGGTGGTAAAGGCT
This sequence comes from Myrmecophaga tridactyla, assembly GCA_004026745.1. Taxonomy (NCBI): domain Eukaryota; kingdom Metazoa; phylum Chordata; class Mammalia; order Pilosa; family Myrmecophagidae; genus Myrmecophaga; species Myrmecophaga tridactyla. Next base: position 73,602 of record PVIY010005904.1, read on the forward strand.
CTAGAGTCTGGGTTCAAACCCTGCTTCTTCTCTGGCTGAGTGACTCTGGGCAATTCACTTAACCTCACTGGGCTTCCCCATCTGTAAAGTGGGGATGACTTTACAGAAACAAGCCTGGCACACAGCAAGTGCTCAGTAAAGGTCATCACTCATCAACTGCTTAGCAAACGGGAAAACCTCCCGTGTTCCAGCCTCAGCACCCACTTCTGCCGCCATTCAACACAAATTGTAAGCTCTGCTCCTTCCATGCATGCACACAGCCTGTGAATGTGGAGATCCCAACTGCCACCGTGACTCACAGCTGGTGCCCAATTACAGATACCACGCTTTGACATCCGCCACCTCATGGAGGCCTCACCCTGCTAGGTATTAACCCCATTTTACAGGGGAAGAAACTGAGACACAAGATTAAAAAAGCTGGGCAAAGTCAGACAATTGTTGGATTTTAAAGCTGTGGTCCTACCACAAGTCTCCTCTGACCCCCCAACCTTGTACGCTCATTCAGTTGTCTCCGGGAAACCCAAACCAACAGCCTTAACTTCCCTCACCAGCCAGGGCTGGCATCCAGAATCGGAAAGCTTGGACACTTGGCTGGAAACTCTGTGAGATCTGGGCTGTGGCAGCCTTGCTTACTGCCCAGGGCCTGGCACATAGTAGATGCTAGGTAAATCTCTGCTTAAGTTAAATTGTGTCCAGGTTTCAGGGACCAATTCTCACCATCCTCTACCCACCTCCCCGAAAGTTCCAGAAAGAAATCCAGAAGTGAAATAACTGGGGGAAAGGTATCACTCTCCCACAACTGGAAACTTGTTTGTGTTTTCCTAAGTACAGCTTGCTGTGGGGGCCACACCGGGTCAGGAGAGCAGGCTGTGGTGTCTCAGTAGATAGATAATGGGGCCTCTCAACAGCCCTGCTCCCTTCCACAGATTACATCTGAGATGAAGACAAGTGCCTGGGAACTGTCAAGGACAGCTGGTGCTCTCTCGTTCCCACATTCAGAGCAGGGCCTGTCTTATTACAGGTCGCCAAGGAGCCCTCTGCCTCCGAGGGTTGACAGCATCAGCCAGTAGCAGGGCTAGGCTTCTCCGAGACAGGCCAGCCGTGTTGCCTGAGATATGTCCTCGGCAATGCTGAGAAGTAGCCAACTCAGGGGACTGTGTCTTTGCACAGTCTTTCCAACAGCAAAGACAAGAGGGACTCTGTTGGGGCCATGCTGTTACTCTGTGGACCAAATGGGCTGCAAGGCTGGGGGTAAAGTAGCGGAGGGCAGACTGGGCGGAGGGACAGGACCGGCAAATGTACTGAGGCCAGAAAGGACGAGCCACACCAAGAGACAGCTGCGACCCTTGCAGGGGCACCCTTTACATGAAATATATTGTGCATGGTGTCCCTTGGAGTTGTGCAATGGGAGGCACTGAGTCAAGGCTTTGACAGACTCTGCTGGCTGGAGGATGCTCCAGCCTCCACCCCCTCCCCACTCTGGGGAAGGAACATGGTTTAATTTAGAACAGGATCAGCAATTCCAGCTCATGGGGGGAAATCACACCATTGAGTTTCCCAGGAAGGGCATTTCGGCAAAGACTGTACCTGGGTTATTTCTCTGGTGTTCTTCTCAGGCTCATGCAACCTAAAATAGAAAGAGACACCCAGATAAAAATATCCTCACTATCACAAGTGCACACAGAAATTGATAAGAATAACATTTAGGTTCTACTTCCTATATGGGTAGAGGACGTGGATGAATGATTCATAGAAAAAACTTGAGTGTTTATCAAATATTTGGAGAAAAGGGTCAAGCTCACCTCAAAGGAACTGTAAACAATATTTTTCTATGTAGTCTATCAGCAAGGATCTTTAAAAATAATAACACTTGGTGCTAGGGAAGCTATGGTGAAACTGGCACTTTTATACACTGCTATTGGAAGGGGCAAACAGGTTCAACCCGTTTGGAAAGCAGCTCGGAGATACAGACCGAGGACTTGTCAAGAGTCCTCATCTTTTGACTCATAATTGTACTTTTTTAAAATCCAAAATATAGAAAAAGCTTTAGGCACCAGGACAATTGTCACAGGTGTGTTTACATCTTACAGCTAGCTAAGGAAATGAGGACATACCCACATTTTAGGCTCTATCTTTAAGGACTTTAAAGGTTTATGAGATTTTTCTTATTACAAATGATTACATTAAAATGGTAAGTGAAAAGGCAAAAACTCTCTGTAGAACAATCTCAATTACAAAAAAATTCATGGATGACACTGGAAAGAAGTCCAGTAAATGCTAACAGCAGTGGTCTCTGGGTGGTATTTTTCCTTTTCTTCTAGTTTTCCAGAGTCACCAAATGTTCTATATTATAGACATTTATGTATTATTAAAAAAGAAAAGAGAAAGAGAGAGATGTCTTAGTTAATCAAGGAAGTCGGTTCCTGCACTTGATTCTGTAATTGGAGGCTGTGGCTTGGCTCACTTGTGGGGTCACGGTCACAGCAGTGAACAAACCAGAGCCGCTGGTCCTGCAGGTGTAGCATAAATTCTCAGTAAATTCTCCAGCTCGCAACTCTGGGGATGGCAGCCTGGATAACGTCAGAAATGAGCAATGGGGCTTGGCAGCAAGGTTATTAATGGATTTGGCATGAGTACTCGGCTCAGAAAGCAGTTCTGGGTCATGACAAGCCCCACGTGGCACAGAAACAGCCAGCCGTGGGGGGGGAGGGCACGGGGTGGGGGCAAGCCGTCTGGTAGGGAAGACGTGCAGCTCCACTTACATCCTGCCGGTTCTGGAGGGGCTCCCCACTGCCTCTCTGGTCCAAGTCCAACTTTCCACTCTGCTCAGAAGCCCCTCCCGGTCTGGCCCTGCTGATGGCCACCCCACTCTCTGCTCAGTCACTCCACACCTTCACTCACCCACCCACTGAATATTTAGTGAGAGAAGGCTACTTGATGCTACGTACTTCATGCTTCAATGACACCCTGGAATGACCTCCTTGACTGCTTTTTCTCTTGGTTAACTCCTGCTGGTCCTTCAAGACTCAACTATGGCATCACTCCTTGGGAAGGCCTCTTTGACAAGGCAGGGTTGGCCGGGATGGCTCTCTGTGGCAATCCCAAGCCTCCTTGCATTACTTTCACGTCTGGTTTATGTGTCTGTCTGTCTACTGGACTTCCTCTCCAGAAGGGTTCAGGTACTCAAGACATAATGGAATGAATGCCAGGTAGATGGCCCCAGGGCCTTTGCATGCTCAGCTCTCCCCCACCTTCATCTATTTCTCTCCTTCTTTTCCTTCAGATCCTATTTTATACAGAGCTTTCTTGAAGAAACCTTCACTAAATCCCCAAACTCCATTCTCAGAATATTGGGTTCCTCTCTTTCATAGCAGTATTTCAGACTAATCAATTACCCACTTGTGCAGGTCTGTCCCTCTCCCAGTCTTTCCTAGCTCACTGACTGGCACTGCCATCATTCATCCCTGTGCTCAGAGGCTAAGGACGTGGGTATCATCCCTGATTCTTCTATCTCCTTTAAACCATGTCTAAACCACCCCAGGGCTTGTCCATTCCACCTCCAAAATATATAACAAAGCCAACCACTCTGTCATCCCCACCCAAATGCCTACAGAGCCTCCTTACTGGTCTGCTTTTAAGCCTGCCCTTCTGCACTCTGTTCTCCACATTTAAAAACCATAAATGATGTCGCATCATTTTTTTGCTCAAAGCATTTGCCCCTTTTCACCACACAATGGGATCCAATTCCATGTCCTAACAGGAAAAGCCCTGAATGACATGGCCCTCTGCTGACTGCTCTAGTCTCTCTCTCTCTCGTTTACTGTACTCCAGCTGCCGTGGCCTTCTCCATGTTCCATGAACATGTCCAACTGCTCCTGCCCAGGGCCTCTGCACTAGCTGTTCCCTCTGCCTGGTCTGCAGTCGGCTTTTGCCTCAGGTCTTCCCATAGCTGGAGCCTTCTCACCCTTCAGTTACCTTCTAAATGTCACCGCCTTAGACTAGCCTTCCCCAATCACCCTTCTCCACCCCCACTATGTGCCATCCCATACCAGGCTTTACTTTATTTAGTTAGTACTTACATTACATCATTTATCAGTACCCTGGCTTGTTTGCTGACATGTTCCCAGTGGGCCAGGAGCTCCATGATGGCAGGGACCTGGTCCGTCTTGCCCATGCTGAAGCCCCAGCACTTAGTGCTGGCCTGGGACACTGATGGTACTCCACTGACATTTGTTGAATGTATGAATGAATGAATGAATGAATGAACATCTATCCCATTAGATGGTCTGTGTCATGAAATCAGAGCAGGTGTCTCTTTTGTTCCCCTTTACAATCCTCTAGCTTAAAAGGCCTGGCCCTGAGCTGGGCTCAATCCATATGAATAAACCAGGGAAGTCCTAAATATTCCAAGAATATATGCAGTGAATGCCTGACGAGTGAACAAATGGCTGACAGAATGAACCCCAGTGTCCAATTAAGGGAGCAGAGACACATCTCATCTGAGCAGGGGAAGATTACAGACCACGTTCTGTCTGCACATTCGTAACACAGGGAATTAGAAATAGCCAATCCCTCTAGTGCCCCCACAACCTGAAGAGCCCTTCGAGCTCAAAGCAGTGGCGTTCCTCCTTGGTACCCTCCCTGGAGGGCTCAGTTGCTACCAACACCAACGTCCTTTAGAGAGCGTCTGATCCCAGCAAGCCAGAGCCGAGGCTGGCGGCAGCATGGGAACCACCACTGCCATACAGAGCTATTGCTTTGGTTTAGAGAGATGAAAGGGAGCAAGTGATCTCATGGCTCCCTTGGTAGGCTCGTGATGGAAAAATAAAAAACAGGCAGAAAACGGTCGGCTCCTTCAGGGGAGAAGAAATAGGCAGCGAGAGACTTAAGAGCAGCAGTGAGGAGTGCCAGTTTCTCATCAGAGAAATCTGGGTTTGAGTCGCAGTTCCAGTACTTACAAGCTGTGGAACGCTGCATGATCTCTTGGAGCCTCAGCTTCCTCAACCACATAGCAAGGACAATAAAAACCTTCTAGAACAGGGGTCCTCAAAGCGTGGACTGGGACCAGCAGCAGCAGGACCGCCTGAGAACTTGCTAGAAACACAACTTCCAAATCAGACACTCTGGGAGTAGGGTCCAGTAATCTGCTTTGTAACAAGCCCTCCAGGTGATTCTGTTACAAGTTTGAGAACTGCTGCTATATAAAATAAGTATAATAGGAATTCATAAGTTGTCATGTGACAATTAAATCACAAATGGGTTAATATGTAAAGGCAACAGTAAATGTTGGCTGCTGCTGCTGCTGCTGCTATTATTACAGACACTGCTTTTTACTTCCAAAAACTTACTATCTAACTGGAGAGATAATACAAGCAAAAAACAATTACAACGAAAACAAAACAAAACAAAAAAGGGAGCTCTTCTATATTTAGGGCTATGAAACCACTGAGAGGAGAGTTTTAGGGATTCAGAGAGGGAAGAGACTGGTGAGTGCTGCACTGGGTTGGGATGGAGTTCCTTATTTCACTCACTCATTCATTCAATCAACAAACCTTTAATGGAGACAACCTATCCCCATTTTAGGTCCAGTGCCAAGTTTGGTAATACAGCAGCAAACATGAGGGGTGTGGTCCTGTACTCAAAGGGGGTGGATTATAATATGGGGCCAGGTGTATTAAAAATCAACTCAAAATCAATCAAGGACCGAAATTAAGAGCTAAAACTTTAAAACTCTTAGAAGATAATGTAGGGGCAAATTTTCAAGACCTGGTATTCAGTAATCGATTCTTAGATATGACACTGAAAGCAGAAGCAAAAGAAACAATAGATAAATTTGATTTTATCAGAATTAAAAATTTTTGTGAATTATCACAAAATTATTACAACCTATAGAGTAGGAGAAAATAGTTGTAAGCCATATATCAGATAAGGGCTTAACATCCAGAATACATATAAAGAACTTTCATAATGCAACAATAAGACAAACAACCCAATTAAAAAATGGGCAAAGACCTTAAATAGATATTTCTCTAAAGAAGACATACAAATGGCCAAAACGTCAAAAGACACTCAACATCAACAGTCATCAGGGAAATATGAATTAAAACCACAAGGAAATACCACTTCAGACACACAAGGAGGCTATTATTAAGAAAACAGAAAATAACAGGAGAGGATATAGAGAAATTGGAATTCTAGTACATTATTGGTGGGAATGTAAAATGGTGAGGGCACCGTGGAAAGTAATATGGCAGTTCCTAAAAAGGTTAAACATAGAATTACCACATACATGTACTTCTATGTATATACCAAGAGAGAGCAAAAAGAGAGTCATAAACAGATACTTGCACACCAACATTTATAGCAGTATTATTCATAATAGCCAAAAGCTAAAAACAAACAAGCGTCCACCAACAAATGAATGGCTAAGAAAATGTGGTACATACACACAATGCAATATTATTCGACTAAAGGAAAAATGAAGTTATGAAGCTGCAACATGGAAGAGCTGTGAAAACATTATGCTCAACAAAATAAGCAAGACACCTAAGGGCAAAAATTATATGATATCACTTATAACTGATACCAGAAATAGCAAATTCGCAAAGAGAGAAAGCAGATTAGAGGTTACTGGAGAGAGGATGTTGGGGAGGGGGGAAGGGAAGTATTTGAAAAACAAGACAAAATGGAGCCCATAGCATGTGGGGGCTGAGGTAGGGACCCCTTGCCAATGCAGGGGTACCAGGAAAGGTCACAAAAGGAACCCCAACCCCTGAGGAGGGAACAGAGCAGGAAGTTTCAGGTGAAAAGAGTGGAACCTGCTCTAGCAACTGCATCACACATTTCTTGGAGGTGCCCCGTGACTGCTGCCCCCTGGAGGGTGGAGGTCCTGGGGGGGTATGTGATCTGGGGTGGGAAAGCAGCCTTCAGGCCGGGTGACCAGCATGCAAGGGCTGGGAGGAGAGCAAGGACCCAGCAGGTGGAACTGGAGGTAGCACAGTGTGATGTGGAGCCCCAGAATTTGGGGGCTGGGCAGTGTGGCTGTGAAACTGTCCAAGTGGGGAGGGGCTGCACCATAGGGGCTTGAGGGCCTCCTTGAGGTGCTTGGACTTTGAGGGCCATGGGGAGCCACTGAAGATTTTTAGGCAAAGGATGGCAACAGAGCCTTGCCCTTGAAGGAGAGCATGTAGCAGGCTTAGGGATGAAGGAGTGGGGGCACGGCACTAGAAAAATGCTTTTCCTTGGGAGACAGTGGAGAGTCCCATTCTCCTGGAGTGGTGGCTCTCTGAGGCTGGGAGGGGGGCAGGGAGAACCAGGAAGGTGCCTACGTAAGTGAAAGCAGGAAGCAAGGTACTGCCCAAGGGTACTGCACATTCGCTGAACCTCTTTGGGCAGCAGAGGGACGCATTATGCTTTCCCATCCCAACTAGCCCCTGCCCCCAGGTAGGAAGATGCATCTGTGGGGTGTACCTACAGGACCCTGCATTTCCCCATCTCTACCCCCATCATATGCAGCTCAGGACACAGCACCCTGGTTGCCCCGACCTTTGGAATGTTCTTAACTCTACATCTGACCCAACAGCAAGTCCTCTTGGCTCTACCTTCAAAATATATCAGAACCTGACCACTGCCCAGTCCAACCCTGCCACCCAGGCCAGGGCCCACTATCCCTTGCTTAGAACACTGCAGTAGTCTTTTTGCTGGTCTCTCTGCTTCCACCCTTACCTCCTCATGTCTGGCCTTCCTGTAGCAGTCATGTGATGCGTTTAGAAAAATCAGATCACATCCCACTCAGTAAAGCTCAGCAGCATCCTTCTATGCCCCCAACCCTAGACTGGGCCTCCTCAGCCGTCCCTAAACTACAGTTCTAAAACCCACAAAGCTCAACAAAGCCCATGGCAGCATGGGCTCTGAGTGGCCGTGCAGCTATTTAGTTTTCATGCATTCCCCTTCGTTTGGAAGTTCCTGTGTTTCTGTGCAGATCCATTAGCATGTTAGGGCCTGGGGTGATACCCCACCCCACTGGGGGAGAAGAAGGACCATCGTAAAAGCTGAAAAAGTCGGAACCACTAACACACCCAGCAGACGGTGGATGTGCATCTCCCCGCCCCCATCTCCTGCCCCTTCCTGCTACCTCTGCCCATCACTTGGGCCTCCTCCCTGTTCCTCCCGCTCCACCACACAGCCCGTGTCGGGGCTTTTGTGGGGGCTGCTCTCTGCCCGGCAGGCTCCCCCCCGCCAGAGCTCCTGCTCACATCACCTCTGCACAGGCCTCCCCCTACCCTGAGCCAGCCTCCACAGCCCCTTGTGGGGTGGCATCCCTCACCGCCTGCCAGGAAGTTACATGGCGTTCTGCTTCCAGGTTTATTGCCTGAAGCCCCCCCGAAGGCCTGGGCTGTAACTCATCTGCTGCTGCCTCCCCCCCTGCTGCTCCTCAGCACCCAGCACAGAGCTGGCACGTAGCAGGGACCCAGCAAATCACTACTGCAAGAACAAATACACAAACTAAGGTGCTGCCTGCAGTGCAAGAGGATGGCCATTCTGACGGGGCCGTGAGCTCTGGGAGGCCCAGAACCCTCCATCTTACCCACCTCAGCGCTCCCAGCGTCAGCACCACGTTGAGGGGCTCAGTATGGGGTGAAGGAAAGGGCAGGGTATATGATCTGGGTCTGGGACAGGGATCCTGGTGGTGCGGGCTGTGCAGAAAGCATGGGCGGTCTCTGCCACCATCCAAACAGGATTCACTAAGGGCCTTGCTGCCTGGGGACAGCAGAAAGACACCAATGCCCCCACGGACTGAAAGGCCTAGGCAGGAGCCGAAAGCGGACCTGGTGTGTGGAGCTTACCAAGACAAGGAATAAAAACAGGGTGTGGCGCGGGTGCGGGCAGTGGGTGTGGATTGTGCTTTGCAGTTTTCAGGTTTGCCAACCGACCAAATGACACCTGCAAAAGCATTCTAGCCTGAGGGTGCACTTACCTTGTAGAAGAAGTAGAACCCTTGGCTGAAAGTTAAAAAAAAAAAAAAAAAAAAGAAGCCAGTTACTTAACCTCGAAACACACTTTCTTAGGTAACTTTCGCTTTTTCCTGGCAAAGGCTTGCCTCCAAGGGTGCAGAGAGGGATTGCTGAAACCTCTGCTCAGAGCCACGGGGATCCCCCACCCCCACCCTGGTGGGGGAATCCATTATCTAGCTTGAGAGAAAGACCACAGGGAGGGAGCAGGGTCCTCCTGCTCTACCACACCTGGGAGTTGCCAAATCCAAGAGCAGCCTTCAGCGTGGCAGGGGCCAACTGCCTTCCCCCTGTCTGGGTCTCACCTCCACTCAGCCACAAACCCTAGGGGAGGCTCTACCGCAAGGCCAGCTCCAGGTCGGAGCTGGTCACTGCTGGAGAGTAAATTCCAGCAGGGTTGGGAGTTAGGGGAACCAAGTTCGGGTCTTAGTTCTGCTACCAACCTGCAGTGTGACCCTGAATGGGACATTTCCTTTCTCTGCATGGGGATTTCACCTCCACAACTTGTAGGGTTTAGCTGGGTATGCATTTATTTACATGTCAGCACTCTCCAAGAAAAGGATCTTAGGAGGGATGAAAGGGTCCATCTAGTTCAGGGGTTTTAAATCTGTAATATGGAGCACCCCACAGAGCAGTCTCTGGGGTTCAGCAACCATTTGACTCGGATTTCACCGTAAAACTGTAATTAAAAAGCAACATGCACACTCAGTTGTGCTCTGCGCTGCACTTTAACAGGCTGGAGGCTGCAACAATGAAAGAGTTCTCACTTCCAGGTTAACGCTTGGTGCTGATCTTGAGAGGAACGGGTGCCAGTTGGGAAGGCTGCAGCTTGGCATTCAGTATCTGACTGGAGGCTGGTGGCTTGCAAAATACTGGGATATGAGTTATCTGGGGAACCCAGTGACTGATTGCCCCCACTTCACAGGCAAGGAGACCAAGTAGTCACACAGCCGGCAAGTGGTAGAGTTAAAAGCAGGATATTTCATTGGGAGCACTGAGTTGCAGTGGATGGGCCACCACCTAAACCCCCACCTCCAGGGTCCAGGTTGGGGAAGGGCGCCACATTAGGGTGGAAGCAGTATACAGAGTGGTTCTGAGTGTGGGCCCTGAAAACCTGCTGCCTGGATTTGACTCCTGGCTCTACCACTTTCCAGTGGGGATGGCCTAAGCAAATTCTGTAACCTCCTTGTGCCTCAGTTTCCTCATCTGTAAAATGGGTTTGGTGATATCAACTCAGAGGTCTGTGATGAGGATTAAGTTACCATATGGGGCTGTGCAGCCTTCATGAGTGCCTGTAACTCTCTAAACCCCTGGTTTCTCTTCTGGAATCCCAGGTTGCTGATGCCTAACCCCACAGGTGTGAGATGTTGCAGGCCAGGGATCCTGCAGGGTGTCTAAGATGAGCTCCCAAAAGGGTGGTTGGGATTTGATTAGTGACCACCACAAATGCGCTGTCAAAAGGACTGCCTTTGTCACCTTGTAGGACGTCTTCTAGATGCCAGACCCTAAGGGGATATAAACAGTCCTCACAGCTAGCCCTGCAGGGAGGGAAAGGTGGGGGTTACAGGTGGAGGGGATGCAGAGGGAGGTGTGAGAGATACACTGCAGGGCTGTCCAAGTTCGGCCTGGGGGTCCAGGTGCAAAAAGACAGTTCAGGTGGCATTTTTCACTTTGTAGGCCACGGCACACAGCAGGTTACAACCAACCTCTTTTAAAAGAAAATAGAACAGAATACGATGAAACATCAGAGTTTCTATTTTATACACAGGAGTGTATGTGTGTTCTAGGTTGAGATGTGAAATGTATTTCTATCTCTTATAGTCCAAAACATTCAGAAACACCAGCTTAGAATGGTCTCTTCCAAAAGTGGGGAAGAGAACAGGTATTTATGGAGGTCCTACTATGTGTCAGGCCCATGAACACACAGGAGCTGATTTTGTTCTTACAACTATCCCCTGAGGGAGGCATGTCTAACCCCATTTTACAGTTGTGGAAACTGAGCCATATGGAGGCCAAACTGATTAAGAATATGTAATGAGGGTCTGGAATGTTGATTTGTTTAACTCTAAAAGTCAGGGCCTTACCACAGCAACAACCACACACACAAGAGCCACACACACAATTCAAGGACATACAACTCATGTGTACACACACACATGCACAGAAACAAGGAAGATGGTCTGAATTTGAATCTGCACACTTCTGCTGCAGAGTTGGAGCTCACACACCTTGCCAATGTAAGAGGGTATCTCCAGGGAGGTAGCTCACTATTTCTGGGCTCACATACAACACAGTCCAGGAGCTAACACTTACTGAGAACTGGCTGCATGCCATGTACTTTCCTAACACTTTACCTGCAGTCACCTACTTTATCCTCCTGACAGCCTCAGAGGGAGGTGGTGGGATTAACCACATTCCCTTCCAGTCACCTGTCAGGGGGCTGAGCACATCACCTAGGCATGTGAGAGGAAAGTAGAAGTTTACCAGGGAGCTCCTGAGAAATACTGTTTGCTCCCTGAGAGAGGCCAGGAGAGTCCCATCTTACTACTCCAGCAGCTCCCTGCTTCCCACCTCAGTGGGTGGTCCCATGGGGATGTAAGGCCTGGAACAACGACAGGCATCTTGCAACCACGAGAAGAAGGCCAGTTATGGGAGTAACCAACCCAGATGCCAACCTGGTGGAGCTGCTACCCTAGGGCGGCGACTTCTGGACTCCTGGCTATCCGAACCACCTGGATGTCCTTCTGGTTTAAGCCACGTGTTGCCCAAAGCACTCCAGCTCACAGCTGAAATGATTAGGGAGTAGTGGAGGGGAATCCACGCACCTTTCTTGTGTCTGATTCGGAGGATGTAGAGGGCTGCGATCAGGAGGGCCACCAGCAAGGCACACACCACGCCCACCACGATAAATATATTCCAGCTGCTAGAGTTACCTGGGGGTCACACGGAGGAAAGGCTTCATGCACACAGATTAGAAACAGAGATTCAAACCCACCACTCCTTTTCACTGCTACACAGGCATCGTCAACTGAGAACAACTGGCTGGGCATTCTCAGATGGCTCCAGCCACATGGGCATGCTCACAGGTCTGCACACACTCCCCGACCCACATAGACAGTCCAGAGGGCAGTGCTAAGGGCAGGCTGAAGTTCTCGAAGGGGAAATATTTGTTGCCAACAGTAATGGAGGAACCAAGATGTGACTAGAAATCTCACTCCTGAGAGGAAAAAAAACATGTTCATTCTCATTTGGAGTCAACACAAGACAGCCGGCGCGAGGGCACCACAAATCCACCTGAACTCCATATTGGCAATTCGCTGTAAGGAGGTGAAGATGAGGAGGAGACCGGAGGAGAATGGGGAACATGGACTATGGACTCTGAAAAACTCAGGGGCTGTCCACCAAACTGTTCCTAAGACTTGAGCCATGTGTGTTGGGCTTAGGAGCTTACACAGGAGCTCTGAACCCAGGAGACCTGAAGTGGAGAGCAGAGGCTTGGCTGGCAGGGGATCCGAGACTAGAACATCATGGTTAGTCAGGAGCACCGCTGTAAGCCATGAGAAGTTGGCTCAGATCAATGCCCCTTACTAGTTGTGGGAGCGTGGGCAAGTGTTAACCCTTTGACTTCCTCTTCGGTTATCGGGGTCAATAACAATCCCTTCATCACTAGACAGTTCTGAGGATTAACTACCTACCTACCTATATAACCAACTTATCTAATTAACCAACCAAGCAAGCCACTATCTCTTTCATCCTTTCTGAAAGTATTTACTGAGTGCCTACTGTGTCCAGGCCTGAAGCTCCAATACTGAACAAGACAGCCATGGGCCATACCAGCAGGGACTCAGGTCGTCAGCTCATCTCCTTCAATTCTCTAATAAGCAAACAGAGGCCTAGAGAGGGGCACAGCCTGGCCCAGGATCACACGGCAAGTTAGAGCCAGAGTGGAAATTCAGACATCCCGTCTTCCAGTGCATTGTTCATTCCATGAAAATTGGGCATCCATAAAATGAAAGAAGCCACCAAGGCTTCTTTAGAGCTTCCCTGTTGTCCTTGAAGGATACTTTAAGGAAAGAAATGGCCTCAAAATGAATCCTTTCAAAGCGTCTGCCATGCGCCAGGCATCAGCCATGGTGAGGAGGTAATGGAACTTTCCACGGTGGCTCTGAAACACCAACTAGGTGCTGCCATTTGGAAGACGGAAAAGAAATATATTGACAACAGATTGGAAGGGGCTGAGGAAAGGATGCCCTGGCACCCTTTGTCTCTCCCAGGAGAGTAAATAGGTACAGCCTATTTGAAAGGGCAACCTGGCAGTGTTATTGGCTTAAATAGGTTCAGAAATGCCGCTTCGGAATTTGTCCCACAGAAAGAGTTGCAAGTTCAAGAGATATATTATGTCCAAGGACATTCATTGCAGCACTGATCACATTTGAGGCAAGACAAAACATCCTAAATTCTGCCCTTTCCCTGTGAGATGGCTGGATGGTATGCTGGGACAGGCAGCCCAGGGCAGCCAGGAAGACCAGGGGAGGTGAGAGAGAGAGAGAGGAAGAGGGATGTGATGTAACAATAGTTAGGTGAAGAAAACAAGAGGCAAGACACGATGATTAGGGTGATCCCCCCTCCCCCAACCCTCCCCCTCTCCTCTCTCCCTTCTTTAACATAAATTTATGTAAAACAAATATACACCAGTTTTGACAGCTGTGGGAAACCCATGGGAAGGGGGATTTTGGGGAAGGTTGCTCACGTTTCAATCCCACTTTATATTTCTAGATGTCTAGATTATTCTATAAAATGCATGGATTATTACTTTAACATTAATAAACAAAGATAAAATTTGAATGCAACTTAAAAACAGCCAGGTGGGGTGGAGTGGAGGCCTCACCAGGCGGTATTTGGGGGTCCTGGTCCTTCTGGTGGGCAGCGCCCTCCAGGATCTTCTGTATGCTGACTGCTGGCTGTCCATCATGCTCCACGTGGCAGGTGAGCACCACATCCTCCCTGTGGGTAGATGAGTTCACCAGGAGCCAGCTGGTCAGGTTATAGGTCCCATCCTTGTTCTCTACAGGGATCAGAGCTGTTTCTGTTCGGGACATGTTTCCATTCTCCAACCAGGTCAGCTGTACTTTCTTGGGGTAGAATCTTTCCACCTGGCAGGTGACGTTCACCTGGTTCCCTAGCAGACGGTGTTGCATCATCTTCAAGGTAGGCGGAACTGAAACAGCACAGGCAGAGGCTCTGATCATAGGAACAGACAGATCAAAGGGAGGGGCTCGATGATGGTGAGTTCTCACCACCATGGCCAGGGAATCACCCAGGACAGAGCCAGGCATGCAGCAGGCACTCAAACACTACGAGTGAAATCACTGAGCGTGGTACCTGGCACACTGCAGATGCTTAAGGACTGGTAGCTCCTATCAGGGTAACAATGAGTGAAATCACTAGCATGCAGTCGGAGTATAATAAAGATAGCAAAATAAATGGGGACTGCACAGGATAGGGACTAAATAATTGCAGCTGCTGTTGGTAAAATAAACGGCACTGACAATGAAATAAATGACACCACCTAGCATGACACTTGGCACATGGCAAGCATCAACCTGCAGCTGCCACTGAAATAACCATTAGGGAAAGTGCAGGGCTGAGCATCCAGCCCTCACTGGTGCAGGGGCCTGGGAGGGACAAGTGGGAATAAGACTCCAGGAAAATCAAGCATTGGAGCGTAACCTGGGGAGCAGCCATGTTGGGGTGCAGTCAGGGCTGGGTGCGCGAATCTCTACCTCGGATGAACTCAGACAAGTTGGCTGTCCCACGGAGAGGGCTCTGCAAGGTGTCGTGGGCCACCTCGCAGATGACCTGGGAGCGGACATCCCCTGAGCCCAGCTGCACCGTGGTTCTGCTGGAGATGTTGTAGGAGACACTGTCGTTCGGTGGGACCACGGTGGTCTGGAAGGCTGGGAGCACGTTCCCATTTTTGAACCATGTCAGGTTGACATTCCTGGGGGAGAAGCCGTGGGACTCACAGGTGAAGGTCACGGTCTGCCCAGACGGGGCCCTCTCTGGGGAGCTTGAGACCACGGGGAGAGAGGGTTTGGCTATAAGAAGGAGCATTTATAAACAGTAAGCGTGATGGTGACAACCAGCAACAAAGCACCAGTACTGGTAAGGATCTTCCTCTCTGGGATACTGAACCCTTCTCTAGTGCTGGGAGGAGGCTACCGTTATGCCCATCGTACAGAGGAAGAAGCAAAGGTTCAGAGAGTACCAGGACAGAGGAGGAATTCCCCGCCTGAGTTCAAAGCCTACTTGGCTTCCTTGGCCCCAGGAGATCAGCCAGGAACAGACTGCTTGGTTCCCTCTATATTCACTATTCTTGCTGGCCTCACCTGGATACCTCACCAATTTCAGAGCAAGCATTTCAGGGAGTGCATGCATGGGGGAGGGGCACAGCGAGACCTGCAGGTGGGCTGGAACCAGCTGACCGGCCAAGCTCTGCTGTGATCTAGAAGCCATGTGGCCAGGTCACGTCCCAGTTGGCTCATCTGTAAATGGGAGGGAGTGGGGGGAAACCCTCTGACAGGCGTCACAGAGAAGATGAAATGAGGCAATGCAAGCACTTTTGCTTTGGGTCAAACCAGAAGAGGCTAAACACAAACAAACAAGCACAGATCTACCTTGAAGCCACACTTTATTTGTAGCCAGAGCTTTCCCTTCAGTAACTCATCAACTTACTCCAGTTTTCATTCTTCCCACGTGTTAACTTTCGAGTGGGGCCTCATCTGTTCCATGCCCTGAACTTGAAAGGGAGGGGCAAGAACGTTTTTCTGAATCTGGAGTCTTCTTTGGGGTCAGTTTTGGGTTGAAAATAGAGATCACAGAGCGCTGAGAAGGCCAAAGATGGGTAAACTCTTCAGACAGACTAAGCACGGAGACACCCATCCCTTGTCCTGGGAGCACAAGCAAATCAGAGAACCAGAAGAACGAGGGCAGCTTCTCTCTGCAGACAGGCCCTAAAGGAGCTTCTGTGGTGTCTACAAATGGCTAATTATTACCTAAAACGTTCTGTAGCAGTTGCCAGCCAGCAAGTACTACAAACATTTGCCAAGGTCAATACTTACCTGGCTTCCAAACACCCAACAAACCCTCTGTGGGCATAGTAAGGAAGGCATCACTTGACTGAGTCAAGTTCTAAAATCAGAAAAAGCCCAGACGTCCCCAAAAGGATGAGATCCCGTAACCCATTACCGTTTAGTGAGCACTTCTTAGCTGCCTGACACTGGTCTGCTCCCCCCTTGCACCCCGGCTCTTTGTTCCTCCCACACATCCTGGGAGGGGGTCCCAGTGTGGTCCCCATTCATGGGATGAGGCTCAGAGGAATGAGGCTGAACCAGGGTACATGGCAGGCAAATGGGGGAGTCCCCCATTTCCCAAGGGCTGGTTATTCTTGCATCTCTGTTCTTTCTCTTCCTGAGCCTCAGTGTCTGCTTCTATAAAAAGTGGATAAAACACCAACCTAGTGAGATTAGAGATGATAGATGTAAACCACAGAGCCTGGCATATGGTAGGTATATAATAAAGAACAATCATATTAAGATGTTAATAACATCTGTTATCATGTCATCTAGTTGCTACTAGTTCTTAAACTCCATATTTATCCATCAGACAAGAAGGCAAAACAAAAGCATAAACAAGAAAAGTCTCAAATCCTGCTCTGTGCAGCTGCCTCGAAAAAGCCAAATGAAAAAGCAGCAGAAACCACCAAATGATGCTTCTCTCCCTCTTTTTAAAATAATCCCCTTAGGAAACAAGTTTGGCAAATTGGTTTTCAAAACACAAACAAGGTCACAGGCTTTTCCCTCTAGATTAGCTATTTACAGAAAGTTGGCATCATTTGGAAAGGAGGGAGGGAACAGATTTCGTCGGTGACATTTTGGTGTGTTGAGACTGGGAGGGTTCTAAGCCTGAACAGTGAGGATTTGTTGGGATTCCGGCGCCTGCTTAGACGCAAACATAGGGAAAGAAGAGACGTCCCCCAGCAGTGAAGCTGGGATCTGAACAGTGCTTTGTCTGGGCTCCCTTCGTCAGGAGCCTGTTCTAGCCCTAGGCGTGTCCGTAGGAGGGAGTTCCCATGTCACACTTGGGCCCTCAAGGAGCTGTTGCCTGCGAATGCTATTCTCTAGAAGGTCCATGTTATCAACATCTGAGGATGCCGAGACCCAAGGGGTAGAAGTGACTTGTCAGGCCACACAGCCGGGAAGTGCAGGGCTCAAATTCGAATCCACGATGGGTGCTCTCCTACTCGCTGACGCCCAGTGATAACCCTAACCCAACCACAATCCAGGGCCCTATACACGACCTCTCCAGTTCTTAAAGAACCCCGAACAGCAGCCATGACTGGCACCATGGCACACAGGGAGAAACAGGATTCCTGGGAAGCCCAGACTTGTCCAGGACCGCACAGCTTTGGGATGACAACAACCACCACT